>JAOVYX010000503.1:0-13584 GCA_035668315.1 Drosera spatulata
ACTACATTTAATTCTATATTTATAGAGTGAAGTGGGTGCTCTTAAATATTAATTTGACGTGTAAACGACAGCACGCACCAAAAACTTTTCTCAAATAACTTGGTGAGGGACCTGCCTCAAATCAAGTTCAAAAAAGATAAACTGTGTAAGTCCTGCCAAGAGGGTAAACAGACGAAGACTAACTTTAAGCCCATGAACTCAATTAAGTCCACTAGAGTTCTTGAACTCCTACACATGGATCTGTATGGACCAGTGAAAGTGGAAAGCACAAGCAGAAAGAAGTACATTCTTATAATTGTTGATGATTAATCAAGGTATACTTGGGTAATATTCCTCTACAAGAAGAGTGAAACATGCACTCTGGTAAATAGATTTCTAAGTCAGATTCAGAATGAAAAAAGAATAGATGTGATTCTCATTAAGAACGATCATGGTACAGAATTTGACCAATCTGATGTGGATAAATATTATGATGATCATAAATTACACATAACTTCTCTGCGCCTAGAATACTATAACAAAATGGTGTGGCTGAGAGGAAAAATAGACCTTTGATAGAAGCAGCAGGACAATGCTCTTAGATACAGACCTGCCCAAAAGCTATTGGGCTGAGGTAGTAAACACAACATGTTATGTCTTAAATAGATGTCTTATACATAAGCTGCAAAGGAAAACCACGTATGAGTTGTGGAAAGAAAAGATACAAAATGTCAAGTACTTTCATGCATTTAGATGCAGATGCTATATTCATAACAATGAAAAACAACACTTAGAAAGTTTGACCCTAAATCAGATGAATAAATCTTTCTAGGATACTCTACTGTAAGCAATGCTTTTAGAGTATACAATAAAAGAACAAGGCTAGTAGAGGGGTCAGTACATGTTTAATGCTTTGCATCACTTCTCATCTTGTCCTTCTTATGCCTTGAAAGGTAACTTGGCAATTTTCCAGTCATCAAATAATTAACTATATCAACATACCATAGGGCATATCCATGCATTAGAGTATAGACACCGTAATTTTCTCTTGCTCATTCATAATATGAGACAAGTGATTAGCAACAAAATTTTCAGCCCGCTTTTCATCTCTGATTTCAATATCAAACTCTTGTAATAGAAGAATCCACCGCAAAAGACGTGGTTTTGACACTTTCTTTTTTCAAAAGATATTTGAGAGCAGCGTGATCAGAGAAAACAATTACTTTTGTCCCCAATAAATACGAAGAAATTTTTGCAGGGCAAAAAAAATACATAAAGCTCTTTTTCAGTTGTGGTGTAGTTGCATTGAGCTTCATCAAGGGTTTTGAACGCACAATAAATCACGTGAGACACTTTTTCCACTTTTTGTCCAAGAACAACTCCCATACCTTTGTCACTGGCATCACACACGATTTCAAAAGGATAATTCCAGTCTAGAGGTTGAATAATAGGAGTAGAAACAAGTTTTTTTAAAGAGTATGAAAAGCATTTTTGCAGTCATCGTTAAAAATAAATTCAGAATCCTTATTCTGTAGATTGCTTAAGGATCAAAACCGTAAAAACCATATCTCTTGTTCTTAACACTCGGCTCAACTTTTTCATGAACCTTAAACAAAACCTTAGCAAATGAAACATATTCAATTCTAGGCTCGTAATCCTCCTTAGGAACAAGATCACCTAAAGAAACATAATTAACTACTTTCAGAATTGCTAACTATATCACTTTGATCATCAAGCGAATTAAAAACCTCTTCTTGCTCAATATTACTTACTTTACCATATATAATTTCTTCATTTGCTAAACTATCTAGAAATTCGTTATTAATATTTTCGATTAAATCAAAAGTATTTTCTTGAGGTATATGATGCATAACATCTTGATCATTGCTTAACAAGTCATTGTCCACTTTAGAATTTCCATTCTAAAACATGACTCATGAAAATTATTTTTCTTGAATCGATCATGTTCACAATAACTTCAACACCGTTGTAATTCATATAAAGAATAGCATGACCTACGTCAATTATAACATTTGTTACTTTCATGAATGGTCTCCCTAAAATAACAGATGACATCTTAGAAGAACTATTATTATCATTAACCATTTTAATCATATAAAAATCAGCTCTGCATGCCATATCACCAATTTCAACATAAACATCTTCTACCATACCTTCAGGTTGAATAACACTACCATCTACTAACTGAATAGTAACAACTGTAGCTTCCAATTCTCCTAAACTTAAGGTATTATAAACAAAAATAGACAAAACATTAATAGAAGCTACTAAATCAAGTACACAATCAGATACTTTTTCATCATCAATAATGCATGAAATAGAAAACACACCAGGGTCTTGACTTTTAACTCTGCTTAAATCAGTCCACATATCATCTTCTTGCAAATTAATCGAATTCACGTTTTCACAGCGATTTATGGGTTGAGCAGGCAGTTGGTTGGATAATTGAACTTTCATTTGACTCACTTCAAAGGTTAACTAACCTACTTGACTTTAAATACTATGAATACTTCTAAATCATAGAGTTTACAATGAATAACCTATAAGGGGGATGAATAGGCTATTCAAAAAAATTTCACAATTCAATGCAGCCTTGTCTTGACTAGTATGCACTTAATCTTCAGCAGACTTACGGAATGAGTCTGTAGTAGAGACAGTAGTATATCAAGATTGTCTCTTGTGTATCATGGATTGTTTTCAAACAGTTCTAAGTATAGAATGAAAAGTAGTAAGGACACAAGATATTTATAATGATTCAGACAATCATTGTCAAATGATCGATGAAGGCTTAGTCCAGTCTTTCCTTGGTAACCGATGTGGTCTGACCAAGAGCTGAGTTCACTATCATCTTGTTTGTGGCTTACAAGACAACCCCTTACAAGTACAAAACTTGCTAAGGGTAGAACCTAGATTATTGCACAGATCTTTTCCAAAAGCTCTGCTACAGATGTTATTCTTAGTGTAGACTTGTGAACTCCTTTCCTTAGATCTTTCTTCATAGCTCTCGAGATTGATTGCACTATACTTAAGAGATTTTTCTTTTTTGTAAATGAAATCCACAATCGTCGTCAATCCTCTCTGAGCTTGATCAATCCCCTTTTATAGGCTTAGAGAATTAGAACCCGTGATTGTACTGTTCTGATATTGACAGCTATCTATTTATCCCCTATGCGAATCCTCAGTGATGTTGATAGACCTTCTCACAACAACTATCAACCTCTAACAGATTTTCGAACCTCAAATCATCGATATGACCATTACTCAGATCCCAGTCCATTCATCAATCAGTCTGCTCCACTTTCAGTCTGCTGTGCTTTTGCCTCTGCTATAAGTCAGTCCTGCTGCACCCAGTTTGCTGCATTGAGATGTGACTTGATCCTGAGACTTCGATCCTAGATCCTGTAGTATTTGTGGTCTTTTGTTGCCCATGTTTGTCCTAATTGTTTATCCAGAACCATCTGTAGTAGTCTGCATCCAAGTGATTCACATTGGCAATCCTACTGTGGTCTGCTGCTCTGCTGCATGTTTTCCTAGACTGCAACTCACTATCCTAGTTCTCAATCTAAACAACTAACTACAAGCATGTCCTACTCTAAAATTTTGTTCATCAATTTCTATAATTGGAGGGATTTGCACATTCCTAACAATACTTGATTGAGTTTGTTTTTGCAAATTAGCAAAAGAATTAACAAGATTATTGGTTATTTTAGTCAGATTTTGAGTTTGTTCTTGAATTTCTTCTTGTGTGGAAGAGATGATTTTCATCATTTCTTCAGTAGATAATCCAATAGAATTACTGTGATTAGAATTGTTCTGTTAAGGAGGAAAATTATTAGGATTAACTTGATAAAATCCAGAAGGGAACTTTTGGTGTTGAGATACAGCAGGTGCATTATTGTTTTGATTAACCCAACGAAAATTAGGATGATTTCTCCATGGTTGATCTGTAGTATAATTCCATAGGTTTTGTCTTGGTTGGTTTGTTATGCCAGAGAATCCTACAGCATTTACTTGTTCATCATAAAGAGTTGGACTATTGTTCGTTTAATGACCAAAATTAAAACAAATATTACAAGGTTGAACTTGTTGAGTTTTATTCAAAGACTGACCCAATAGATTAATAATAGTATCCAATTTCATATCAGAAGACGAAAAACTTGTTACAACACTTTCTCTTTCCAAATCAAATTTGAAACTAAAGTCTTGAGAACTTTGAGCAGAAATCTCTATTAATCTTCTAACTTCAACAGGGATTTTATTAGTTAAGGCGTCACCATTAGATACATTTATTCTATGGCGTTCTTCACGTAATATTCTTTCATAAAAATATTGGATAAGTAAATTTTCAACAATACTATGATGAGAACAACTTGCACATAATCTTGTAAATCTTTTCCAATACTCATGTAAACCTTCACCTAACTTTTATTTGGCTCTAGAAATTTCTTTCCTGAGATTAGTAGTTCGAGAACATGGAAAATACTTTTCTAAAACTAGTTTTTGCATACCAGCCCAACTATTAATAGAGTTGGAAGGCAATTCATATAGTCAATCCTTAGCATAGCCTTGAAAACTAAAAGGAAAAGCATATAGTTTTACTGTTTCAACATCAACACCATTAACTCTATTAGATTTACAAACAACATGGAATTCTTTAATGTGTCTATGAGGATCTTCATCAATATGACCATTAAAAACTAGTAGTTTATTAAGGAATCTAGAATTTAATTTGAAAGGTATGTTAACTTTAGGAAGAACAATGCAAAAAGGTTCGTCTTCTATTGTTGGAGCTAAAACCTCAAGTAGAGTACGATTGGCATTATTAGCATTTTTTGCCTCATTAAGAGGAACGTTGTCTATGTTTTTTTATCATTTCTATATTAACAAATTGAATAGGAGAGATACTACTACAAGTGTTGATATTAGGGAAAGATGGAAAATGAGTAGTCGAATATTGAGATTGCCTTTTTTCTAATTCAGAAACAGTTTTTCGAAGTTGTGTTCTTGTAATCCTACCACTTCTCAATTACATATATAAGTAAAAACGATCTAAGTAACTACTTAAAATAGAGTTATATAATTTTCATTTTTTTATTTAACTTAACGAAACTAAGAGCAAAGGAAGAAAGCAGTTATAAAAATATAATTAAAAATCGAATCGGTCACTAAAAATTTAATATTTTACACGTTATCGTCTTCTCGACAACGGCGTCAAAATCTTTGACGCGTTGTAGTCTGCGCGTCAAGATTGTCCCTACTTATAATATAAATGTAGATAGAATGAGTAGAGATCAATTCCAGATGAAGTGGTTAATTATTAACCATTAATTTCGAATTTCTAATTACTTAACCTAAAATTGAGAATTGTGAGGAATTTACAATTAAATTGCAAACTAATTAAGTACTAATAACTAAGAACTAAAAACTAAGGTGACTAAATAGTACTTGTAATAGATTGATTAACTATGATGAAACTATTGGAAACAAACGTAAGGAGGATTCTCATAACTTTACTCACCTTAGGGGTTAATCATTGAAACTAAGGATAATGGATCAATATATTGTTTAGTAAGTTGGAAATGAAATGTTTATAGATTTGCAAATGAATGATTTGGTTGAAATAAAAGGGATACCTTTAATCACATTCACTAGAGTTCTAATTATCAAGATAGCATGAACATATAGAATAGACAATTGAATCAATCAAGGAATATACCAAACATGAACAAAATAGCAATATAGATTGGTCTACTCATTCATATGTCAAAAGAACGTAAATAAACTATAACAAGATGGCTTGATCTTTAACTTACCTAGTTGCGACATAATATGACCAACATAGATTGAATCATTAGCTAGATTAATCTATCAACATATCTAAGTGATCAATTTAAAGGTATTCATAAGCTAACCATATTATAGTCAATGTATAAAATCATTTAGGTGGTCAATCTAATGAAGTTATGCATCAACAATGATAAAGCTCTAATCTCTGACAACATTCATATGAAACAAATGAGATTCAACATATAAATAGAACAAATCTCATAATCCCTTAACTTTGTATCATTTTGATTACTCCCTACTAACAAACTACTCACTCATTGAATTGGAAAGCAACACAAACATGGATAAATATGCAATTGTAATCATCATAACCAACTTAGATTGAATTAAATGAGTATAGTGCATAAATAACCAATGAAAGTACTAACAAACCAATGAATAAGGTCTTGAAAACGAAAATCCAAAGCTAAACAACTCTGAAAATTTAATCTGAGCTATACGAACGAAGAATAATGATGTTTGTGGCCTAGCTAAACCCTAAAAACGACGGCTACAAACGAAGACTAGATACTGAAAATGAACATAACATATTGTATTTATAGGAAAATATAAAAACCCTAAGAAATATGTAAAAAATCACGTCAAAATCTCGAAAAATCTTTCAATTATAACGTTGTCACAATCGTGACGGGCCTGGTCACGATCGAGACCATCAGGCTGGCTCTTCTCTAGGTGAAATCTAGAGACTGTTACGATCATGACAGGAATGGTCACGATCGTGACCAAGAGTAAAATGACTCTGGATGATTATATGCTCCTGTAACGATCGTGATAGGTACTGTAACGATTATGATATTGTGTAAAGTCACTAAAACAGCTTCGAAACAATCTGAAACAATCTCGAATGTCTTCATATATATTAAGAACCTCTTCAAAACTAAAAATATCATCACGAACTTTATCGATTTGCATCCAAACTTCATCAAAATCTCTATAATCACTTCAAATTGCATAGTTTCATATCCATGGAACACTAAAACCTCTCTTCACATGGCCATATTTGCATAAAAATCATATAAAGAGCAGTACCAATATATAAGATACAAAAGTAAACTAAAACACAAAGAAACACAACATATAACATACTAAATAAAAGAATTAGCCCAGAAAACTATGAGCATATTTATGCTCATCACGTCCATTCCTTAAGTTCATGCACTAATGGTTGTCTCCAAATACCTATTGGAAAAATTTAGAAAAACAAATAAAATCACAAATCAAATGAATTAACATAAAAATAAATAATGTAATGGTCGTTCTCTGACAACAACGTCAAAATTTGACATGCCCATCGCAAGACATGCAAATTAAATTCTGACTATACCACATATAGCAGATTCACTATAACTAGTTTGCCAACCCGCACGCTACGCTAGATTTTTTAACTCTTTTGGTCATTGAAATGTGGGTTTTGGTCATTGAAAGCTCTGAGTTTTTTTCCTGTATAGTCGTTTCCTTTTTTCAAATAGTATCCATTTATCTATTTCATCCATAACATTCCTCCTAATTTTTTATTGTCTATATCACCTTGAACAAGATAGCTTGATTCCATAATTTGAAATCTCCAAACTTGAATGGAAACAGGGGATTCAACAAAATAGTGGGCGACAATGAAAACTCAAGTGAATCATCACTCAATCACCTTTGAAGGCTTTTATATCGATCGATAGGACTCCTCTTGGCTACTCCAAGCTAACGCTTGAGATCAGCCTAATTAAATCCATGATCCGATAAATCAAACGCCTTTATATGATCAAATCCTCCTGTTTTAAAACCATAATAATTATTTCTATGATCTATACAACATTATACACTGCCTTTATTCAGCAGCCATAAATAACTTTTGTCCTCCAATTAAAGCCAGACCAAATGCTTTTATGAATTTAGCAAATGCTTCAGACCATGAATGCCCCATGATGGACTCGAAGGTTGGACGAACATGCCGAGGAAATGTGGAAAAGAAGAACATCAAGGCAGGTTCATAAATATAAATCGATTTCTTTAGGTGTACTGTGCTAGATGCGTAAGTTCAAGCACATATAATCAATATTCTAATCAGAAACAAAGATCAGCATAAGACATACCACCAGCAACACCTCTTCCAAGTCGTTTATTCTAGTCAATCTGACCACTTCGTCAAAGTATCTAGTCTTTTCACATCTACGAGAGTAGCATATATATAATTAAGACATAATTGATGGAGAAGAAAATAATGCCATACATGGAATTTTTAGCTCATACCCACCGAAATTCTACTAATTTAGATACACAGAGAACTTCGACGCGTTGGGTGTGAATAGTCTTTACTGCAATTCAATCCCAATGATATTGTAACTCATCATTGGATATTTGTAACAGGAGTATGCGCATTATAAAAAACTCACTATGACAAGCAGCTATAAATTACGAAAGCCAGGAATCACACCAGATTATGCCGCCTTTTCAAGGTCGCTCCAGCTCTATAAATTTTTTTCAGAAGCATACTGAAAGAAAACAGCGCAAAATCAAATGATGATTTTATCCAAAACCATATTGCAAGCAATAGAACATGCTACCACTACTTTGTGGTACCTTATTTTGTGTGAAGTTTGTGAAAGTACTGTTTGCTAATTCTTTACAGCATACACTTGTACAGTAGCTACCAGAACCCACAAAAGTAGGAATATCAAATCAAAAATCAATAACAACTGTCTATGCCAGGTCATTCATCTCAATGAAGTTTTCGAAGTTCAACTCACCCTGTATGCAGATCAAGATTGTTGTTCGCCTTAATTTCTTCCCATATTTGGCGTGCACTGAAAGAGAAACCTGAAGCATCGTTAGCATTACCTTAGGAGCTTAGGGAGTCGGTTTGGATACAGGGAAGCTAGGTTCGGAGCACAGGCAAAGATTGTCCTGTTAATGGAATGATTATTGAGGCTAAAAAAGTGAACTCGACACCTAGCAAAACGAATCCAATGAAACTACCACTCAATTATATCATACCATCCATCCGAAAAAAGAAACACAATCAGGACATCAACAACCATGGGACCAAGATCCTCGCAAATCCTAGAAGTTCATCCATACCACTATACACACATTGCTACTTCACAATCCTTCAACTGACAACAAATCCACAAATCAAACTCTCACACTTTCTAAATCTCCAATGCACTTCTCCTCCATAACACCGAACACTTATCAGCCAACAAATCAAACCAAAAAAATAAAAAGCAAGAACAAACAACAGATTCCAACTCCCACATCGCGTAAAGCATCAAACCGCCAACAGAATCGGAACCACAAACACAACATAATAACAACACTAACATCAACATCTAAATCGAACCTCAACCTTCAAAATCGAACCACAAACCACTATACACACATTGCTTGTTCCAATTCCTTCAAAAGACAACAAAACCACAAATCAAACACTCACACATCATCAGATTCAGCCTGTATATGCAGTATAGAAAGATAGTAGAAAGATACCGGGATGCCTAGACTTATGAGTTGCAAAACGTCGATATCCTCGATGAATAGTCTCAAAGCAAACAGCAATCCAGTAATCAGGATAAGGGATAGTAATATACCAAGAGTCAAACATTACTGTGCTATGTGAGCGAAATGGAGTAAGTACATGCTAGATTTTTGGAGTACGATCTTAACATGAACAATATTGAATCAGAGGTAGACATGTAATGCACGAATGCAATGGTGATTGCCTTGTCGTGATCCCAATAAAATGGGAGGCCTCATTTCTTTGATGTTCGCTTCAACATGTTTCAGGTTTAGTACCTCCTGCAATATTCACTCAGAACCTCGATGCGCTTTTCCTCAATGACCACAGCTTCATGTATTCCTTACCTTCCAGCCTAGAAAAAACTCATTTTTAGTACCTCACATTGGCCAACAACACATTCACAGGACAGATCCGGAGTGATATTTCCAAACTCCTGTCAAATTTGACAGAAGTGTTATGAGAAAACAATAAGTTCACTGGTTGCTTGCCATATGAGATAAGTGTGTTGAAACAGTTGACACTTATATATCAGCAAGAATCAGCGTCCCTCGCCATTTTCATTTGGGTGTCCAAAGAATGCTGGGCTTTTGAACTTTGCCGAGAATCTGTTGTATAGGACGGTGCCAGATCTGGTAAACGAGCTGCCCAATCTCATGAATTTAACAATGTCAAGAAACTATTTCCAAGGTTTTGAGAAAGCATGCTGGAACTTGATCAAGAGCAGGGTGCTGGATGCAAGAAACAACTGCATCATTGTTTTCCATTCCAAAGCTCAGTTGTTGAGCTCGCAACTTTCTTTGCATTTCCTGGGATGTGTCCTTAATTGTATGGATACCTGCACAATCATTCTTTGTGAACTTCCTCATGTCGGATAAAAGCAACTCGTTCATCATCTTCTCATCATAGTCTGCAATGAACTCATTATAAGCCACCATGATAAGTTACATATGAAATCAAACCCATGCCAAATACAAACGGTTCAAGCACTCCAATTCCTAACTTCACAGCCTACAAAAGAAATCCAATAAAAGTGAAGTTTGAAAAAAAAGAGGAGAAACTGAATCGCAATAAAACAAAAGAGTCAAGAACGGAAAATATCAGTCAAAATTTACAGCATTTCACACATGGAAAAACTCAATTCAATTTGATGCAATCAAATTGAAAGTTACAGGCTTGGATGGAACCCTAGCATGCTGCATGCCTGATACAACACAACCGAGAAAGTCAAAGATAAAGAGAAAACGGGGATGAGACAGGAAGAAACGATTTGATCGAGTTGGTGAACTGAGTGGATCTTTGATTTCAAGGGAGTGGAAGAAACGGTTGTTTGGATCATTAATTTCCCGTCTGTTTTTTCATTTTCTGTTGAATATGGTAGTAAATCCAGTACGTTAATCCTTTTCAAAAAATAAATAAAAAATCCAGGACGTTAACCTAAATACCACTGTTTGTGTTCCTAGATATGTTGATTGAAAGTAAGAGAAAAGAAAAAAATACATAATTGATTAGAGTAATTAGGTTGATCAATTAATAGATTGATTAGGAAAATAAATTAAATAAATTAATCAAATATTAAAATGTTTGAAATAACCTTACATGACATTCCATGTAAAAAGCATACCATGAAATGCATGCAACATTTGTGGATTTAGAATATATATTGATATAGTAATGGCTAGTTGAGTCGATCCCATAAAAAACAAATACAATAAACTAATTTTGTGTCAATTACTTGAAATATAATTTTATATAGAAAAGAATGGAGGTTGTTTTGTTGTAAGAAATATAAAACTAACAATTAAAAACTACTAAGATAATATGAATAGATTAGACTAACGTTAACCAATTTGAACAAGATGTATGACAATGTATTATGATTCATTCCTGGGATTTTCATCATTGATGTTAATTTTCTTTTCGTAAGTCCTTTTTGATGTATATTGTATATGTTATGTCTTAAACTATGATAGCCTGATGAGAATAAACTATTATCTAACAATAATTAATCTAGACAAGATAAGAATATATCAAAATTAACTAATGTTAAATTATATCATAACTCAATATAACACAAATATTGAATAGAAGAAAATAATTCAATATTTATGAATCACTACATTAATACTTTAGGTTATACATAAGAGAATAATATAACCTATAATTTGCTACTTTATATTAACAGAAGAGAATGATAATTGTAATGATTGATATTTCTATGTCATAGATTGGTCAAAACTATATCATATCATATAAATATTAAGATAAAATCAATTCATTCATGATAATCAATATAGAACTGTTAGGAAAATATGAAGAACAAGATCCAATCTCAGAAATCCCAAAGAATTGACATCAATACAGCGTCATAGAATGATTCTACGCTACGATCATGATGGAAAACAATGCAATACTAACAAACCAATCAAAATCCATTACAAATCTATAGATAAAGTTTGAGAAAATTGAGAATAAACCCAAAACCGAAAGGAGAATAGAGTTTCGATGAAGATCCCAATGATCGCGACTCAATTCTGATTTCGTTGATATACGTAGATTGATCGTCTCTGTCTCAGAAAGTCGTAGATCTATCTTTAAGGTTTGAAAAAGCATTCCTCTCTAACGTGTTGTTGTCATCCTCCATCTCTGATAAATACAGGTATTTATAGGGAAGAAAGAAATAACCAAGTCCCCTTAAAATCTCCAATTTAAAATAACGAAGATATGCAGTTCCGGAACCTCACACGGCCGTGTTTCATGAGACAAGGCCTAAACTGGACCGTATTTCGAGAACGACATGATTTTCATCCAAGAGGGCGCATGGCCGTGTCTGGTGTGACACGGCCTACTTCAGGCCACTCGTCGAGAGCAAACCAAAAGGGAACACTGCCATGTCATGTTGTAAATTTCACCCTTAGGTTGTGCTTGGTTACAATATACCCATAATGATCAACAATACACTCAGTTTCGCTTCGAACGCTACCAGTCCACTATGCTATGCATTCCAAAACTTCAAAATCATCTTCCAAGCGTCTTGATCGTTAATCCACTCTTCTATCGTCATTCTGTAATAAAAAGAAAAGTCTCGTCGGTACCAGGTTTTAAGAATAAAACTAAACTAATACGATTAAATAGACCATAAAACTGAAACAAATCGTAGGTTTAAGTAAATAGTGTGTATCTTCACACACATCATGCTGGTACTCGGTGACGAGACCACCAAAAGGACCTCCTTCAGAATGATCGACTTTCTTATGGTGGATCTCCCATTTGTACAATGGGATAATCAGAAGACCCGTCTTAGTAGGGTTAATGATGGTGATCTCACCATGTTACCTGACCTTAAAGTTTCCGACTCCTCATGGTAAGGGGGTAGTGAATGGAAGCCAAAAAGAGTACAGAAGGCGCTACGAGGCTACCATGAAGAGAAAGGCTTCACAAACCCGGGAAGCCTTCCCCCTATACCTAGATCCCTCAGATCAAACCGAAAGCCTGGATACGGTGGAAAGCTCGCTGATAAGTAGGAAAGGCCTTACCGAGTAAGTATAGTAATTACTCGGGGGGCATGCAAACTAGCTCGGCTCTAGAATGATCGACTTTTTTATGGTGGATCTCCTATCTGCATACAACGGGATAATCGAAAGACCCACCTTAGTAGGGTTAATGACGGTGATCTCACCATGTTACCTGACCTTAAAGTTTCCGACTCCTCGTAGTGAAGGGGTAATGAAGGGAAGCCATAAAGGATCTAGAAGGTGCTACGAGGCTACCATGAAGAAAAAGGGATCACAAACACGAAAAGCCTTCCCCCTATACCTCGATCCTCGAGATCAAACCGAAAGCCCAAATACGGTGGACAGCTAGCTGATAATTAGGAAGGGCATTACCAAGTAAGTACAATAATTACTCGAGGGGCATGCAAACTAGCTCGATCCAATGGACACAAACTGCCAAAGAACATTTAACGAAGACGGCCTAAGAATGTACTACCCAAGAGAACCTAAAGGATATCCTAACCGGGACACCCAAAAGGTCTTGGACCATTTTGCACTCGATAAAGGGAATGAAAAGCTTTTCACATAGTCTCGAATCGTGCCGGTTTGTCTCAGTTTGCGAAGTTGCCTCTTCGCTTCATGCTGCGCATTCTCCGGGTAGAAGTACAACTTGAGATCCTTCTTGAAATCCTCCCACGTATCAAGGGCGAACGTCCCCGCTTGAATGTCATTATAGCG
>JAOVYX010000504.1:0-13583 GCA_035668315.1 Drosera spatulata
ATGACGTCGATCCTTGGTCTTTGCTTTGAATCGTCATTCTTCTTGTGCGACGACGAGAGGGTCATTTTCCGAGGTCTTTGTGGCGACCTTTTTAGGGCTCCCTTTCTGATCAACTCCTTTATAGAATCCTTGAGGTGGCGACACTCTTCCGTGTCATGCCCGTGGTTTTTATGAAACAGGTAGTACCGGGTGGTATCTCGATTACCTTCTCAGGAGCGTTGCTTTCTGAGTTCGCCTGGATGAGATTCTCTTCTCGAGCAGCCATGAGTACTGACTCGGGAGGTGTTGAGCGGTGTGTGCCAGGGATAGGTGGAACCCTTCTTTCCTTTCTTCTCCTTCTTTCCTTCCCGACTTGAAGAGGACATCCTTTCACCAAGTCGGGAGTAGATGGACCCCTGATCTCCCGAGCTGGATTCTCCCTTCGTCAAGCCCCTGAACCGGTCCTGAACCATCATTTCGGCCTCAACGGATATGTGTTGGTTAATTTTTTCCAACAAAGTTGTATACGTCCAGGGACGCTTCAGGCTCAGGTCATATGCCAGGCCTCTGTTCTCCAGTCCCCTGATCAAAGCTCTGCAGATGTCGGACTCCTCCGCCTTCTCAATGTGGACAACTTCAGAGTTGAATCTCTGAACATAGCTCCTCAGGCTTTCATCCGGTCTTTGCTTTACCTCATAGAGGTGTTCAGAAGTCAGTTGGATTCTTCTACTGTTGATGAACTTGGCGGTGAACACCTTAGCCAAGGCTTCAAACGATCCGATAGACCCCAAGGGGAGCCCGTTGAACCACACCCGAGCCGGTCCCCTGAGCGAAGTTGAAAAGGCCTTGCAGATGATGCCATTCGACGTCCCGCACAGGTTCATGGAGGTCCAGAAGGTCTAAATGTGATCAAAGGGATCCCCTGTTCTGTCATAAGATTACGTCACGGGCATCTTGAACTTGTCGTGCGGGACTTCTCTGTCGATTTCGGGAGTGAAGGACGTCTCCATCCTCAATCCAGTTTCGTGCTTCGAGTCTCGAGGAGTCTCTTTGATCAGTTTGAAGAGCTCCTCGACTCTTTTCTTCAGCTCCTGGGTTGAGCCTGGAGCTGCCTCCACCCGCTTCGGTTCCTCTCGGGGACGATTGTCGGTCGACCTTGAGTTCAGCAGACTTCTTAGGTCCTCCGCAGGGGTGATTGAGTGGAAATGAGTGTGTGTGGATTCCCCCTGTCCCTCCCATGGAGCTTGTGTGAGTTCAAGTGATGTCTAAGGTCGGCTTGGGGTACCATCCTACATTGGTCCCGAAGAGGTGGGATCAATTCGGGCTGAACACTAGGTCCTGCCCCGACCTTAGACAGGGGCAGCCTTTGTTTCAGAAGGTCGGTCATTGTCCTCATAATGGCAGAGGTGCACTCCTCTATTTGGAGTCGGAGTTGGTTGAACATCTCGACCGTCACCACTTCTACATTCTCTCCAGGACCCGTCACCTCATCCTCCCGGCCTGCTTAACGGGCGGGTCAGGAAGGCCTTTGTTGGTCACTATACGAGCTCGTTGTGCCTGATCTCGGACACTTTGGCGACTTCATATCATTGGAGCTAGCCCCATGGTGGACGCCACACTGTTTATGCCGAAGTCGGGAATGTTAGATCCGAGTTCGGAAGTTGGGCCTGAGCTCCTTGAGCCCAAGCGGGGGTCTGCAGGATCGGTTGATTTGGGTCCGATCCTGACACGGAAATCTACACGGATCAGAAACAACAACCTCGATTAGTCGGGCTCGATGTGAGATCCTCGGGGACCGACTCCGATGCCTAAATCAGTTTTTATCCAGAGATGACTGAATTGATAGAGTTAGGGTCCAAGGAAAAATTTCCCTTTTTTGGCTAATAAATGAGGGTATTTATAGAGTACTATTAACCCTTTACATGATGGACACTTGTTATCACCTTAGAAGGTGTGGAACTTAGCCATCCATGAGGTGTCATTTGGCCTCTTTTAATAGGCTGTTGACTTGATGGTGTTGGGCCTTTTATTGGGCCTCCAACACATAGGATCACAATTATTTGGTACCAACAGAAGCAAATTCAATTTGCGTTTTCAACGAACCAGAACCAAAAACGTGAATTCAATCTGCCTTTTCAATATAAATTCAAAAAACATAGTTGGTATCTGCAATTTCCTTTGGGACGACATGAGAAAAAATAGGACACTAAACGGATGCTTGTTATAAAATCTCGGTCCGGTTGCATCTAATTTGAGACGAAAGGAGTATAAATTTTAAACAACTACCGTACAAAAATTTTCTATTAACCCAGTCAAATCGATTACGGTTCTTCAACATACCACTGTACTATTGCCTATTGGAACCCATATCAAAGGTGTTGGAAAACCCTGTCGAAAGGTGCTCCTAAACGAGCCCAAGCCCAGAGTCCAATAGGGAGGGGCCCAAGGCTCCAAATTTCCAAGCCGGACCATTGTCTTTCACCGCAACTCCCACTCGTGCTCTGTTCTTTTCTCTGGTAGGTTCTCCATCAGCCTCACTCCTGTTGGCTTTCATCACCCGGTTGTTGTTCCTCAACTTTCCACCGAAATGAAATGCCTCTCTGTGCAGCATGACACTAACCTAACGTAGTTTCTCCTTTTAAGGTTTGTGTAGAGTTTTTGTGAGATTGAAATTTGAGATCTTGGCATCACTGGAGTCAACTAATAATAGTAGTTGCGTGGAAAAAAACGCAACCCCATGTATGAAAGTTGCTTGCTTGCTTGGAGGTTTTGGGTGTTTGTGGAGGAAATTGATTGTCGCTTGTGGGTTTTGGTTGATATATGTTGTAGGCTTGATGTGAAAATTTATCATGATTGTTGTCTTGCTTTTGCCCCTTGTTTGATTCGATGAACAAGGGTCTTGAACTGGGTAGTTCTTAGAATTGGGAGTTGCATATTGGTGATCGATTTACTTTCGCTTTACCCTTTGATTTGTTTTTAATTTTTCTACGGTTTGTGATTTGGTCTTGTTTTGTGATGTAGGTGGGGGTGTAAGCATGTGTGTTTCATGAAGTGATTGCATCTGCTAGTAAGTTGCTTGTGAAAAAAAGAGATCCAGATGGAAATATTATCTTAATTTTAGATGTCAACGAAGTGTTATAGTGCTAAACGTCAGGCCATGTATTCTTACTAGGGTTGGTGGATAATGAAAATTTGGTGATGAGTTTAAAGGTATTAATCAAATGCGGTGGATACCAGTTTTTCATGATTATTATGATAACTAGAAATTAAGCTGATCATAATTTCATCAAGTCCATCTGCGAAAAGCAAATGCAGAAAGTGTTAGCCGGAAAGAATTTAAGGAACCACACAAATCTAAAAGTATCATTTGTTTTAGAAGCAAATTAATTTGTATTAAAAGTGCAAATGCAAAGAATAATACAAAGAGCTTTGTCTTAAAACAACTACCATGTGAGAAATCACTATATTTGTAAGAATGAAGTTAAGAAGTTTCATATCAAGGAGAAGTGGAAAGAATGTAAGAAGTTGGAGTCTTGGAGATGAAGTTTAAAAATAATTAAAAGGATTTAATGACATCAAGAAGCATTAATGAGGACTAACCAAAAAAAAGTTCTATATTTGTATTATAGATTTATTTATAAGGATAAGGATATCGTAATGGAGTTTTCTTTGAATTTGAGGTACTTGCTAGTATATTAATCTCAAATTGGCTGAGCCTATGTGATGAGATAAAAGCTTGGTTTGTTGTTGTATCGATTTCTACTTGATGGTCAGGGGTCGCAAGTAACTCTGAACTATTGATGTCGAAGCAATGGAACATTTGAAACTTTGTGTTCCATTTGGTTGCTTTTGTGTAAGATTCTGCTGTTCTTCAGCATAGATGTTCTTATCAGGAATGTGAACGCTGTGGCCTTCTGCTATGGAACCAAGTTATGCTTGGCAAGAAGACAGCAGTGGTGGCTGTTCTGTTAATGAGGATTTGTCTTCTTAAAAGTTATTAGAATTTTAAGTGGAAGGGTGGTTAGTTCTACTGTCAAGTGTATGTGGGTACTAGTCTACTAGATGATATAGTTATTGTGGCAGAGCCCTTCCTATGGAATGAGCATCTTCTCTGTTGCTTTGGAAGTATGATATATTGTTTTAGTTCCCTTTTTTTCTTTTTTGCTTTTTTGTTTCATGATTTTTTCGGGTTAGCATAGGTTCACTCCCTACGTTAGTTCTCTTCTATGCTGCTTCTGATTTTTTTTAATTTTCTGTCCAGCGTATTGCTTAGGGCAGTTATTTTACTGGCATCATTGGAGAAATGTCTCCAGTCGGCTATACCATAGAAGTTACGACCTTATCTCCTAATGCAACAGAACAAGATGTATTTGATTTTTTTCTCGCATTGTGGTCCAGTTGAACATCTTGAAATACTCAGGTAAGCACCATTTTTTTTTTTTCCACCTTTCTCTTTTGCCTGATCAGCTGTCGAAAAAATCGATTCACTTATAAGATGCTCATAGCCTAATACTGCACCACTTGACTCTCAGCTGGTTGGTATACCTGGGTATTCCTAATGCTCATAGCCTCACACTGCACTACTGAATTAGTTTGTTTCAATATACTTATGATTGAAAGATGTTCACTTTTGTTTTGTTTCATCGCGAGATGCAACTCTGGAATGCAGAGTTTAAATGGTAAAGGATCAATCCAAGTGTGTTTGAAAAAGGGATCTTTTGAGTATCTCACATGAATCTTAGTTTCCTTTATTTTGTTATTCATCTGAGGTTTTGACTGCTGCAGTGATAAAGCAGTAACTTGGTTTCTTTATGCTGTGAGATGTCCAAGTTTTCACTTTTCTGATGTTTTGAGTTTATTTGGAGTGTTGTAGTGTCACACTAACCTCTTTGTTTTACCCATGATCTGATATTGTGTTGGGTTGAAATGAGCAATTGACATCTAGATAAGGAATTGCTTTGATGTGTCGAAGCTTATTTTATGAGATGAGAGAACCATCATCTAGTCACAGAAGGTAGTTTCTACTTATCTTTTTGGCCTTTGAAAGCTGAATTAAAATATTATAGTATCAAGGCACTTTATACTCAGTGTGACAGTGGATTGAACTCTTGAAGAGTGAGAGTGTCAAAGCTAATAATGTTTCAGCTGACTGATATCGACGTGGAGAAAGTAGTTTTAGAAAGATTTTCTTATGGCTCTCACACCCGAAGACGATTCATTATTTGGTCCAAGAAGCATGTAGTTTTTTTGTTTTTTTGTCTCAGAAAAGCTTTTGCTTATCATGGTAGAGAGGAATCGTTTACTATGTAACCAGACAGCTGACTACTTAGCATCATCAAGCTTGGATCATCCTGTTCCCATTTATGTACCCTTTGTTATTTTCTGATAGTGAGAAGAGGACCAAAGCAAAAATCACACAAAGTGTAATGTTTTTTGTATGATACACTGTTGTGGTATATAATAGTATTTCGTGCAACTCCTGTGATTGCTATCATATCCCAGGTGTTTCGGCACCAATATTACCCTGGACAATGTGAGCGAATTCCCTCAAGTCATCTATGATTGACTTCCATCATGGCTTTGGTGGCTGAGCAAATGTTTTGTTTCTTATTCTTGCTCTCCTCTAAAATTTATCCCTGTGCTATTCGTGCACTGATGATGGTGCAGATCTGGACAAGCCCGAACAGCTTATGTGACATTTAGAGACGCTTATGCTTTGGAAACTGCTGTTTTGCTGAGTGTAAGTTCATGTTTTTCTTATTAAATTGCAAGCTCTGTGCTCTACATGCTTCGCAAACTGTAGCCTATTCGATTATCTATTCACTCTCTGTGCTGATTATGTCATAGCTCTCAATATGTTGAATGTATGTTGTGGCAATATGGTCGTGAGAAACATCAGTTCCATATTCTGTTTTGCATTACTCAGTTCTGTTTATAATTTAAAGTCCTACATAAACCAAGAGTCCAAGACTACAAGACTTGAAGTAGCACAGCAGTGGATTATTCTGTGAGAGAATGAGTACTTTGAAAAGAATATTTTGATATTCTCTAATCCAACTCGATTTGCGCATAGTTATGCTACTTTTATGGGTGACAGTAGTAAGTATTACTAGCATCTTGCAAGTATTGTAGAAATGCTGGGTTTGGCTATTGGTTGCTTGTTTGCGAAACTATTAACTTTTGGGGGGTGCTTCCAAATATAAATGGCTAGAAAGTTTTATGTCCTTTGTTCTGCATCTGTATCAGAGGGGGGACATGAGGCCTCTAATTCATTGGTTCTTTCTGATTTGGAGAATTATTAGATAATAGAACACTTTTAGTTTCTGGATGGACTTGTTTACTTCGGGCTGTTCTGCTATTGTTGTTGTTGGTATCTGAATGATTTGAAAGACCTGAATGGCAATTACTCTCCCCAGATAATGAAACACTGCCATGATCTCTTTCAGCAACTTTTTCCTTGCTTGAGTCACATATCAGTTTCATTGTTCTAACTCCATCAACGGCGCCAATGGGGATAATAGAGGGAGGGAGAGATTTATTGCAGTATGTTGTTATTTGACATTGACTTATAGACAGAAGCTTCAGTGTAGATTTTTATTAGAGGAAGAAACTTCTCGTCCAAACGGTCGTCGTAGGGGGGAACCTCATATAGTTGAAACTCTGCATGTTCATGATCTGTGTGATGTTTGTTCTTTCCATGTATGTTCGTTTTCTGCAGTTTGTCACAAGTGCATGCATTGCACAAACATATGAAACTGAACTATAAGTTTGGTGACGGTAGTCATGAATCATGGTTTGCTGTATCGATACGTATCGGCCGTATCGGCCGATGCGTATCGTTTTTCCCAAAAACCGGTTCTGATACACCTCCAATACAAGCGATGCAACCTTATCATGACTCATGATACACCATATGATGTGATTATTTTCCCTTTAAGCAGTAGCAAATGTTCATATCGCTGCTGGCATGCATTTTGTGGAATAATGAGTGTTCAATGTTCTCACATTTTGCAATACAAGTTGGTTCTCCCTTGTGATACAATGCCTTACGACTGGTATAGGGTACTCAGTCCAGGCAGTTTGTTTCCACGCCATCAGAAGCTCTATTCCAGGCGCAAGAAGTGGTTATCACTATGATGGCCTAGGGGTATGATCTGGGCAAGGACGTTCTCTCTAGGGCAAAAGCATTCGACGAGTCGCACAATGTTTTCGCCACAGCTGTTTCCAAAGTGGCAGAGCTCTGCAACAGAATCGGCCTGACCGACAAGATCTCCTTTGGTGTCCAAGCAGCCAAGTCCGTGGACGAGAAGTTCCAAATTGTGGAGAGGACAAAATCAGCGGCCTCAGTAACGGGAAGAACAGCCGTGGCAGCTGCCACCACCGTCGTCAACAGCAGCTATTTCTCGAAGGGAGTCCTTTGGTTCTCTGACGTTCTCAGTCGTGCATCCAAGGTTGCCGCCGACTTAGGTACCCAAAATAACAACAGAAGCTGAACCCAATGACATTCGCTCATGCTCTCGCTCAAATTTGTGGCCGCTATGTGTAACTATCAACCGGCAAAGGCCACACCGCGCTGCACCCTGATTTCCTTTCTACTTTCAGCTGTATATGTGCTTATGCTACATAGCGAAAATCAATGAGAATTATTTTTGTAGCTAGTGGGCAAAAAAAAAAAAAAAAAAAAGAACTGCGTATGCGTATTTTTATTGATCTATGTACATATGATATGATTTGTTGCGACTTGTGAGAATGTGGATATATATTGATTGTGCATCTATGGGTTGTA
Organism: Drosera spatulata; assembly: GCA_035668315.1. Lineage (NCBI taxonomy): Eukaryota > Viridiplantae > Streptophyta > Magnoliopsida > Caryophyllales > Droseraceae > Drosera > Drosera spatulata. The sequence continues at coordinate 7,766 of JAOVYX010000504.1, forward strand.
GCTTTCCATGCAGGGTAAGGTCTGTCCTGTCTTGGTTGATGTTTTGAGACATTTTAGTGTGGTGATCATGTGAGTTTTGGCACCTACCCAATTGATCTGTGAAATCAGGTGAAAGGATTGTTATTCTGTAGTCTGAAGTGATGGACAAGAAGCCATGCCCGTAAAAGATTACATTTTGCTTAACCTTTGCTATCCTGAAAATGGAGTGAACCCTAAACCGACAAGTGACGGATCAAAGTTGAGGTCAATCAAACCACATGGGATTTAAATCCCTAACAAAGCAGTGAAGTAATTGTTTTCAAACATAACAATCAAACTGCTCATCAAGATCGGTTAGTTTAATAATAAATAATTATTTTTCTTAATCTGTGATCAAGGATTTGACATCTATCTTTTTGTTTTTACCTATGTGTCCTATGCAAAGACTTGTCACTGAGTTGCTGACCATCTAGATCGGATTGTTCCCTACTCATGTGGCTAGAGGTTCGACATCTTTGTTTTGCTTTTACCTGTATGACCTATACAAAGACTTATCAATGACCCAATGATCATCTAGACCGGTTTGCCCCCTGGATTGGTAATAGAGAAGGAAATGAGGTGATCTTTGATTGTTAAAAAAAGAGACGAAGTAACAGGAGCGTCAAGACACACTAAAGAAAAGGCCATGAAGGCCATGTCTCGAGCTTGAATTCAAAACACTCTCTATCAAACAGTATCTAGCTACAATGCATACAGTCTCCAGATCTTTAGACATTTTGTCACACGGCTAACTTGTCTTGAACTATATTGAGCTATATGGATCACCTATTGATAACTTTGGAGAGCATTGATGAAGCTCATTCCAATATGTACCACATAATTGCTATATTATGTAGCATACCACTTCTTTCAACGAACTTGGAAACAAGGGGTCAAATTATTGTACGGAAATTGAATGTGCACGGGGATGATTGAAACCAAGGGACCACTATGGCACTCTCCTTCGCTGGAATATTATCTACATAGAAACGTTATCAACAATAGCCTATGCATATATGTATGTATCCTAATTGTTCTCATAATCCAAACATACTTGAGATATCGCTATATTCTATATTCTGTATCTCATTTGTTCTTTGTCATCCTACGAAACCCTGGTGCAACATAGCCAGAGACCCTTAAAGCACAATGCTATTCTATTTGAAGGAAAAATAGTGGTGTAACATAGTTGGAGACCCTTAAACCATGTAATGCTTTATTATTGATAACAGACTACCTTAACAAACTCTTTATCTCATTGCTTTTTTGTTGGTAACAAACTCATATCTATGTAATTTGCTAATGTATTTTTTGAAATGATCAATAAAAACAAAGAGAAATTAACACTTACTCCCCCCCTCTAGAAAAAAATAACATGGAAAAGTTGCACTCCCTTTAAGAAAAAGAGAGAAAGAAGAAAAATAAATGAAACAATGGAGATGAGAAAATATTAGCGGAGGATGATGATATGATATAAACTAAAGATAGATCTATTTTAGTATTTTTAATTCAAAAATTTGTCTAATAAAATAATATTGTAATTTTGATTGGACGATTTAGAAAATTATTATAATTTTTTCTAGACGAAAGAAGTATGTTATAATTTTGACATGAAGGCAAGTAATGCTGTCCTAGACACCTCAACTTCAGCTAGATGCACATGTGTAAAAAACAAGAAGAAAATATAGCAAGGAATTGAAGAAGCTTGAAAAAGGGAATCAAGTTAGACATGAGAAAAAAAGACAATGTTACAAATTTCTATTAAATGGAAACATGAAAGCAATCTCTCACTCAACTCTTTCCAACTCCATTTCCTCTCACTCTCCACACACACTCCCCCCTCTTTGACCACTGGTCTCACTCCCCTCTCTTCATCAGACCCTTCAATGGCAGAAATCAAACACCCTTTTCAGATTCCTCTCTGAATCTACAACAAAACAACATCAACCCACCAAAACACTTCATTTCCAAGTAACTAAAATCTAAAGTTTAGATCTTTGTGATAAACACCACTTGGGTTTTGGCCAAGATCCTGTATGTTGGACACCCTTTTGTTCATTGATGGAGGAAAGCTGGCTTTGAGGTGAAATCTTGTACTTTTGAGGTGGGTTTTGGGTTTTGGTGGAAATGGCAGAGGGCATTGATGGAAAGAAGTCGATTCCTGAGGCAGAGAAGAATAAGGAGCAGACATTGCCGTTTTATAAGTTGTTTTGTTTCGCTGATAAGTTGGATGTGTTGCTTATGGGAGTTGGGAGCTTGGGAGCTGTTGTTCATGGTGCTTCCATGCCCTTTTTCTTTTTATTGTTTGGTCAGATGGTTAATGGATTTGGGAAAAATCAAACTGATCTTGCCACCATGACTCGTGAAGTCTCCAAGGTGAGTTGATCTTTTTCCCATTTTGTCTCAACACAATGGATTTGAGATTTATGCTTTGAGTTGAGTTTTCATATCTAATGTAACAGTAGTAAGATTGCCTACATCTCACCTTCTTTAGACTTTGTTCCAAGTCCGGATCATACATATGTCATATGTGCTTTCTAGGCCAAATGATGAAGAGGTTTCGCATTTTATTTATTTATTTTTTGCATGAATTCATTTATGTTTCCAATCTTATCTTTTCCTAATTGTATAAAGTTTTGGAATGATATATTTTGATAGTGAATTTTTGTACTATTGTTCAAAAGGTTCCCATTTGCTTTACAAGAAAGGGAGAAAGAAATGACCAAATATGTCCCATGTGCTTCATTTGAGTGAAAGTTTCTAGATTTAGAGTACTCTCTTGAGTCCTTGACATGCCTAATGGATTTCAATTGTGTGTTGTGCAGTACGCTTTGTATTTTGTCTACCTTGGGCTTGTTGTCTGCGTTTCTTCATATGCTGGTGAGTCTTCATCTCATTTAAAATGCAACCACAATTCCATCTTCTTCTTCTTCTTTTTTTTTTTTCATGGTTCAAAGTTGATTTATGAGGGATTGGGGATCAATCTCTCTATTATCCACACTAGGGATAAGACTACGTTTCTTGTTTCCTTGACCCTTGTTTCCTTGATTCAAAGGTGATTTAAAGTTCTGTATATGCAGATTTAGTTTTTAACCTTCATCTATCATTACCAAAAAACCATGTTTAAGAATCTAATTGAAATGAAAGCTGACAGCAACTGCTAGCTTGCATGCCCACTTACAATAATAAAAGGGCCCCACTCACTCAGTTTAAGTCAAGGACACAGCATGCCTATTTTCATGTCGATATCAGAATGCACTATGAGATCTGAGACTGAAGCTAAGTCCAGATATCAGAGGTGGTAGCTGGGTAGTGGAGCGTGGAGTGTTTTTGGTGGGGGCCTGCCAGTGATGGTGCACATAAAGATATCATCCATCTCTAACAATGATTTAATTAATGTGGGAAACTAGCAACTTTGATGGTAATCCAGCTCGTTTCAGTGTCCGGATAATCCGGATGGATGTTTCGATCCTCTTGTGTGAGCTTGGCCTATCGAGTATTGACTACTCTAAAGCGTAGATTGTTCCCTCATTTGCAAGAAGATAGACTTTGGGTTTGTGAATCAGGACTTAGGTCTTAATCTTTGCAGAGTGAGAAAACTATCCGCAAAGATGATTTCCGTACAGATATCTCCATGAGAACCTAATATTAGGGACGCATGAGATGTTTTCGCGTGTGGTGATAGTAGTCGAGTTTGTGTGAGCGACTTGGAACTTCTTGAGTCATTAGTAATGAGAAAAGAGAGTGAAAGGTACTTGTTAGTGTGGCATCATTTCCAATGAAATAGTGTCTCTGATCATTCGGGCAAGTCACTGTTGATCCATGTCTCACGGCCAATGATATCAATAATTTCGATATGTAATCCGTAATGTGGAGTAGCCTATGTCACAGAAAGAAGTGAAAAGAGAGGAATGCACGTGGTCTGTGGATTATGCTAATTGTAGCTATCTCCTTTCCATGTATTTTTGCTTGAATGTTTTATCATTTTGGTGTCATAACACATCTCTATTAGTGTTTCACTCCAAATAACTATCTGTGCATTAATTTTGATAAAAACTTTTGAATTTTCTTGCTCATCATTTGTCGACATAGGACATGCTTTGATCAATTTTTGTGACTTCATGAATACATGGGCATTTACAAAATTTTTGTGGACTTAATCAATTTTTGTGTTTGCAAAATTTGGGACTCATCGGTGACTTACACGTTCGGAAATGATGTAGATTGTTTATGGATCAATTTTAACCGTTCATTTTAATGATTTTTATTTTTAAGGATTAAAATGTTAGAATGATTCCAATTTTTGTTATCATGTTTCATTGGAATAGATGTTCATATTTTAAGGATCGGATTGTTGAAAAACGATGTCCATCATCACGCTTCATGTATATCTTTAACTATCATAGCTAAAGACACTCTAGCCCATTCAAGCCCTTTACATAATTAATCTTAGCATCAATATTGTATATTTGTATGGTTGATACTTGATAGGCTGATTTGTATACGATCTGATGTAGAGATCACTTGTTGGATGTACACGGGAGAAAGGCAAGCGGGTGCATTGAGGAAGAGGTATTTGGAGGCAGCTTTGAAACAGGACGTTGGATTCTTTGATACAGATGCTAGAACGGGCGATATTGTCTTCAGTGTCTCAGTTGACACACTCCTTGTACAAGATGCCATCAGTGAAAAGGTTCCTTCAAATTTCTCCCGCACCTTTCAAAATGAACTTTCCTAGAAAATTTAGATCACTTAGAAGGGCAAGCATGACTAACCTGTGAAATGCCGAATGTGCATCTCTTCTTATGTTGAAACCAAGATATTATTAACCATATATGTTTAGGCTCACTTAAGGCTTTGCCATCAAAGTTTGGGGTCATATATAAAAAGGTCTTTGTCACTCTATTTATGTTGAAGTTATTGTTTCCTTCACATCTAAGGTGGTTGCTTGTGTAAATGAATGAATTCAATTGACCATATCAGGACAATACAATACGACCTGAAGTCTATTTGCATGATAAACGAATAAAATTTCCTGCATTTTTTTTAATAGGTTTGTTAAGTCATAGACAAGTAATGTAAAAAACTTAAATCATGCAAGATCAATCTCAATACCTTATCAATGCAGAATTCAGTATTGTGTAACAGATGTGTGCTTCCTACGTGCTGATGTGCCAATTAAGGAATGCAACTCTGACCATTGTAAGTTAATATTTGACTGCTAATTTTTCTTATTTCACTAAGCTGGTGGTGAATCTTCCTTTCTTTCAGGTGGGAAATTTCATTCACTATCTCTCAACGTTTTTGGCCGGACTGGTGGTTGGTTTTGTTTCAGCATGGAGGTTAGCGCTACTCAGTGTCGCTGTAATCCCAGGAATTGCATTTGCTGGCGGACTGTATGCTTACACCATCACTGGTCTTACCTCGAAAAGTCGTGAATCTTATGCAAATGCAGGAATTATTGCTGAGCAGGTGAGGCCATGTGCTCTACTGCTTTACTTGTTCGGAAGTACTCAGGATTTTTTACATCTATGGTAATTTTCTTTAACCCGTTACCAATTTAAACAAATATAACGATTCAAAACTACTAGTAAATGTTATCCGGTTGACACTTTGGTACCTGTCTCCAAGTCTGCGAGCTTTACTTTTTTGAAAAAGGAAAAAATTGTTCGTAGTGGTTAGAATGTCATGAAGTGTTGTGTTGGACTATCAATATGTTCATTGACTTGATGTATGTGCCTTGCGCTATTGTCTTGAGTTAATATGAACTAATTCTTCTATATAGGCCATTGCACAAGTT
>JAOVYX010000505.1:0-13583 GCA_035668315.1 Drosera spatulata
TTCTGTTTGGTTCCTAACAGGTTAACACAAGTGGGAGACGGTTTATTCCGCATTGTTTTGTGTCCTACCTCCCATCAATAAGAAGCGCTTCTAACTTCCCATTGATCTTTGCCAACTTCTTCCTTAGCTTCACAAGATCCTTGACCTTCCCCTCGCCATCCAGTTTAGCTTTCTTCTCCTTTTTCTTCTTCTGCTTATCCTTCTTCACTTCTTCCTCGGACTCTTCTGCGCTGTCAGTTTCAATATCTATGTCCCTTGATTTCGAATCATCTTTGTGTTTCTTCTCGTTTTTATTCTTCTTATCTTTGCTCTTCTTTGATTTCTCCTTCTTTTCCTTGGATTCTCCATCAGTTTCTTCCTCACTCGAGTGCTTCTTCTTATCCTTCTTTTCCTTCTTATCCTTTTTCTCCTTTTCCTTATCTTTCTTCTTCGCTTCTTTCTTGCTCTTTTCCTCTGTATCTTCCTCGTCAAGTTTATCAATGGTCTCCTCTACATTCTTTGATATATCATCACCCACATTCCCCTCGGATTCTACAAGAGCTGCTTCAGTGTCTACGTACCTTGAGGTTACTCCATCTTCAGATCCATGCTCATCCTTGTGTTTCTTTTTATCCTCAGCTTTTCCTTGTTTCTTTTCTTCCGCCTTCTCCTTCGCCATTGTTTCCTGAGATAGTTCATTGCCTTCTTCTCCACCCTTATGCTTCTTTTTATCTTTCTCGTCCCTTTCTCTCTTCTTCATCTTCTTCTTATCCTCCTCCTCCGAGATCTCCTCCTTGGCTCCCGAAAAACTGCATTCGTCCTTGTGCTTCTTATCTTTCTTATGCTTGTTATCCGACTCCTGATCTTTCTCTACTGTCCCAAGTCCTCTGTCTTTCTCTTCATCCCTCTTTTGCTCTTTATCTTTCTTCTCTTTTAGTTCTTTCTTCTCCTCATGCCTCTTGCCTTCCTTGTGCTTCTCATCTTTCTTTTCCTTACTCTTCACCTTCTCTTCTTTCTTCTCTTTGCTTTTCTTGCCCTCCATCAGGTCTTTCTCCTTTGTTTCCTTCTCACCGTCTTCATGCCCCCTTTCTCCCTCACCTTCCTGTTCTTCAATCTTCAGCTCAGCCATAGCATCCGTCAGCTTTGTCTGCTCCATATGATCGCTCGTAGTTTTGCTCTCTTCGTAGTTCTCTAACTTGACAAGGGACTCTGATGTTGTTTCCATTTATTTCCCTACAAAACCAAACATGCCATGGCTTGATTAAATCCTACGAGCATCCAAAATCACGGAAAGAAGAGGAAGAAAAAATGACAGCATAACCAAATTACGTGCTCTGTACAAATCGGAATGATCAGGACGTTGAAAGACATGCCAAAACAGGCAATGCAACCAAAGAATTAGCATTTCCGGTTAAGAACAACTCATCCCCAAACCACATACTACTATCTTTCAACTGAAAATTTAGACATTCCCTTTTCCAATCCTCGATGGTCAAAATCGTGACTTTGTGATCCGATTATTTGATCATAACTAATAAGCTTCCACAATAAAAGGTGGAATTTCAATCCGATTACCTTAACATGATACTTACAGATCTGCAATCTGATCACCAAAACCACAGGACTCGTGACATGATCTGTAGATTAGAAGCCGACTTTTCATCCAATTCAAACCAAATGAACCGATATAGCCACGCCACAGTAATCTGTACAACCCGTAATATTCCCTTTCGCAAGGGTACTTTTCACCATTCCTGCATACAACCACATACAAAAACACAATACATATATGGCGTTACACAAAATGCTGAATCAACAATCAGAGAATTGTCCGTTTAGCAAATAGATCCCAATCAAAAAAAAAAGAAAAAAAAAAAGAAAGGAAATCAGGAATCAAATAAGTCATCATCGAAACTGAAACTGAACAGGTCCACCTTGCAAACGAACGAAGATCCACAACACAACAACAACAACAACAACAACAACAACCATGTCTCACGTCCCACACAAGGTCCGAGACGAGATATAATGTACGTAATCTTATCCTATTACAAACAACAAATAATGCAAACTCAAGAAACAAACATAATCAAGCATCTGATGAAAATTTCTCGATCGATGCTATTAATTTATCGATTTCGAACGCCTCGTAAATGAAACTAGAAATCACACTAAACAGAATGTTGATCGCATTGAAGAAGAGTCGAGAGAGATCGAGCTGAACCTGATGGTTGATTTGCTGTGAATGTGAAAAGAGAGAATGATTTACTGTGATGTTAACGTGCAATCCAATACTCGATTGTGTTTAATCTGCGATTCAACTTTTGTAGTGGTAGTAGTTGTTGAATATCACCGCCACCGCTTAGGATTTACTAGATTGTGGTTTATGTTTTCATGTGTCAAAAAAAGTATTTCTTCAGCGTAACCATGTCGCAAAACAACAGTGCAATTTCTAGAATTTATTACTCGTATGGAAATAGCTTATCAGCTCTACAAGCTTAACTAAATAAGAGTAAGTGCAATCATGAATTATATGTGGTGTTATATCTAAAATTTATAATCAAAATATAAAAACAATGTTCCAATCAAAATTTGTAGAATATAAGGATAAAAATTCGATGAAAAAAATAGGATATAATTTTGAAAACTTTATGACGTATAGGAAATTTTGAAAAGAAGTTTATAAAAAATAACGTCGATATCAAATTTATACTTAGATAAAATAAAAACCGAGATCGAGAGAAAATTTGTTCAAATGGAACCGTTTAGGTGTAAAATAAAACTAAAAATTAAAATGACAGTTTTATTATTGACGTTAAAATTATTTTTTAATGTTAAATTATAGTAATAGCTATATCCATTTTAACAGCAAAGTTAGACTTGCTCTAATTATTCCAACAATGATAATAAGTTATCGTCAATTAATTTCAGTAGACATAGCACCTGACTTAAAATGTTATCAAAGGTCACATTGTTTTTTTCTGATTGATTAAATCCAACAATACTATGGCTCCTCTTCTTTTCTCTGAACTTTATTCCTCTAGCAAGAAAAGCAAACAGCGGCTGATTTTTACTTCTGTTTGTCAACATAATCGACTCAATCGTCCGTAACATCGGGCATTTTTTTCATAGCTTAAGATCGTCACAAATATCCACATATGAATAGGCCTCCTAACTTTGAATCGATTCTCTCAACAACAGCTTCAACATATTAGCTGTCAAAAGCGATAATTCTTACAGCAGCACTGTATTCCGTTCAGAGACAACACACCAATGTGGCCTGATAGCAGTAATTCGAAATTGATACCATCTCATACTAGCTTAACAAAACATTGGTACATCCAAGGATTTCTCATCGGACTCTGAATATAACTTGCTAAATCTACCGCATACAAGAGCTCCATGAATTGATTTATGCCACAACAGGCCAAGAAAACGGCCACAGATGGAACTTGCTAATAGTCGCTTAAGAAGTACATCAGGAGATCAGAACATGGAAGCCATCAATTCACGGACATCCGATACAACTTGTTCGTAATCTGCCTTGAGTTTTGTCTGTTCCTCCTCGCTTAGTTCTCCCTTGTTCGGCTTAGTTTGCACAAGAACGCAACAAGTTGGTCGCTTGGTGGCTCCTGCATTGGCCAAATCCTGAAAAGAGACAATCCAAAATACCAAGCAGTCAACTGATTTTGCTGCGGAGGCCATCAATGAACACAAACCAAAGGCTAGAAATACCCAAGTGGACTAGGACTTGGAAAAACATGCACAAGAGACTAATATCTTGAACAGAAAAGAGATAATCTTGAAACCAGCCATCTCAAAAACAATCATTGGAACAACAAGGAGATGACAAGTAACATGTAGCTTACTTCTTTGGAAGAAACATAGATGTAGGGGATCTCTTTCTCTTCACACATGATTGGAACATGAGTTATGACATCAATGGGTGAGATGTTCCCAGCAATGACACATAATCTGAATTAACAACAAATGATCAATCATATGTTAGTCCAGAACTATAGAAAAAGGCAGCTAAGAGCAAGCAAATATAACCAAGAGAACACAGTGTTCAACACAAACGACAAAACAAGGACACCAGATATCATTTAGCGTTTAACTTCTGGTAATGAGAAATGTAAGAAAAGATATCATTTAGCATTTAACTTCAGGTAATGAGAAAAGTAAGAAAATCATCTGCTTCCATATTGTAAGACTAGTGCACTGAGCCATGTTTTGGACAACAAAAGCGGCAAGCCATAAAGGCAGTTCTCCCTTCCGAAATGCCACCACCTTAGGCCCCACCTACGGGCTGCAAACACTGCCACTGCGTTCATTATAATGAACAAGTCTAGGCCAGTCAGCCAATAAGCAAATACATTTGACTTGCTGCAGCCTATGCTTTTTATCAAGAACATAGTAAAATTAAGCAAGCACAAAACAAATCAGTACAGAGTCATTTACAACTAATTCCTTCTAATAATATCCTTAGGATACAAATACACGACTTGGGTAGGAGAATAGTTCACTTCTAAATAACTAAAGCAAGATCATACTTGAGGCAGAAAAAATCATACTAATGGTTACATATTCAGAAAGCCGGAAAAATAATTACATATTGAAGCAAGATCATATTGTTTGATCATGTGTTTCGGCGAGAACTTGTGCAGTGATCAAGAAGACATAAAAGATAAAGGTTTGGAGCTCAGTACTCCATCCACCTTTAAATTTTCAAGAAAGGAGCAGACAGTCCATAATCCCATCAAAAGAATTCAACTTAATCGAGCACTGTTACCATAGCATGAGGAAACTTACCCCTTGTGACCACGTTTGATACTTTTAACTACTTCCTTAACCCCTCTCTTCAAACACTTGTTTTCAGCAGCTGAATATTGAACAAGCAACCTATGAGCTTTGAAGATTCAAAAAGAAAAAGGAAACATGTCACAACAAGAGATAAAAAGAAATCTTTCTTCACACCTCTGCGAACAAGTTTAAACGTTCGCTTGCTAAGCTTTTTGCCAGCCAAAGGTTTGGCTATAGGAGACAAAGCTACCACTTTCTTCTTCTCCTTCACAGCCTTCTCAGTTTCACTATCAGAACCCATTTTATCTGGATCTGAGTGAAGGATTCTTCGTGAACAGAAGATGACTTATTACAGTTTCCTGTTCATTTCCATAAGAGATTGTATTATCCATCAATGATGCAATTAAAATTACGACACAGGAAATAAACACATAGGATTTAATGTAAACAATTAGAGGCCGATTGTGTGCAGGTGAAGTCAATCTGCTCGAACCAGCAACTAAATTGCATATGGTCAGCTAGGAGAATGCTCAGTGAGGCAAATTTAGAGAACATGTTGCGGTCAATTCAAAATAATAGTGCCAGTGTTGTTCCAGGCGACCACCTAGTCATTAGGCTTCCTATTTAGCATGGCCAAAAGACCTTTCAGGCCTTAGGATCAGAGTTTCCCAGCTCTCCTAGTTTTTGGACAAAGCACTAGTATCTGATAGCTAATAGGTTCCAATGTGGGTAGAACATGAGGTTTATCTTTGTGTTACAATGTGGTGATTTTCCATATGCTTGAAGTACAAAAGCATACACGTTAGTTTCTCCCTAGTCCCTTACGCTTCCTATCTAGGCCGCCTCCTAGGTCATATGGAGATCTTAACCCCAAGCAATTTGCTTTAGAATTTGGGGATTACACGGTCATTAGTATGATCACCATAAAATCATGCATCATTAAATTCTAGCCACATGATGTTCGTTAATAACTAATTAGGAATCAACTTTGGTAGTATTACAACAAAATCGGTAGTTCCAGTGATTGCAGCTGGATCCAAGGAGAAGGGAACGACTGAGAAAATATGCAACCACATAGGAACGATGTAGACGGAAGCAATAAGAACTAACAGTCAGCTGTCAACCTTGACCTTACCTTAAACAAAACAATGTGGCATTCTCATCAAAAAAGCAATCCAAGAAATGAAACCCAAATACAACCACATCGCACAATTCATGGATCGACAAACCACCCCGACATCTTGCATGTCTTCATAGGGAGCTCGGTTCCCTTGACGCGAAGTCCCCACCAACCAACAACGTATCTTCTATCACAAAACCGAGTCTTCTCACAATTCCAACTACATTGGATCCCCAAGAACCGTCTTTTACAAAATAATTTGCAATTCCAAGCTTGACCCACATGACATCTTATCCAATATCCAAAAGGATAACAATCAAAACAAACAATTCAGTAAAAAGATACTAAAACTCTTCTATGACAAACCCCAATCCTCTCACTATGCCTACTAAACTGAAGCCCAAAATTCCTTTTCTTTTCCTACATTTGCAATTCTAACCGAAACCCATTACACATCTTATCTCAAATCCAAAAGTTCAATTAAAATTAAAAATGAAGCAAAAAAAAAAAAACAAAAAAACAAAAAAAAGACCCTAACTCAAGAAAAAACGAAAAATTAACGAAAAAAAGAGGGTAAAAACTCAAAGCAAACAGAAAAGGGAAACGAATTTAAGATGGAGAGGAGATGAATAGGGAGAGGAAAGAGCTTGCCTCTGAAGATCCGAGATGAGTGGCCGTCAGCGAATACAGATGGCTGCGGCGGTTCAAGATGAGTGAAGCAGAGGCATAAGAAGGGGTTAGGGTTTGGGGTTTCGCAACTTCCTGTTGTTATTTTTTTTTCCTCCTTTACACTATGCTTCTGTGAGTTTGGTTTTGGTTCGGAAAAAAAACCAGGATGAAAAAAATCAAATATTTTTCGTTTTATGTTACGTTTGTGTGTGAGTTTTATGATGAATGAAAAAGGATAAATTTAAAAGGAAATAATATATATTAGATTATTTTCTAACCCAACGTGTAGGTTGTATAATAACATTATTTATAATCTTTTTATATGTTTATATATTAATTAAATTATATATTTTTATTTTGATTATGATATTGTGTATTTATATGGTTTTTATTTTGATTTTGTGATGTTGTATGTTTATTAAGTTATTTTGTGTGTGTGTATATATATATATATATATATATATAATAGTTGTAGTAGGATTCTTCATAATCTTTGTAGCAAGGATTTCTTATATTCTTTATTATAAATATTATTATTTTTTTCTTTTATAAGAATAGAAGTTTTTATAATCTTTGTAGTAAGGATTCCTTATATTTTTTATTATAATTTTTTTTTTATGATTCTTCATAATCTCTTTTTATAAGAATAGCATTGTTTATAATCTTTATAACAACGATTTCTTGTATTTTTTATTATAAATATTGTAGAGTTTTTTTTCTTCGTATTTTTTTATAAGAATATGATTGTTTATAATCTTTATAGTAATGATTGCTTATATGTTTTATTATAAAGATTATAGAGTTTTTTTTTCTTTTTTTAAATAAAATTTAACTTTTGAAAAGAATCACGGCCATTTGAAAATGTTAATGGCATCCCATATCTTGGCGTCTCACAAAATGATTATGTGTATTTATATATATAACAGAGATGTTTTCATTAATGTTGTTTTATGTATGTGCATATATATATATATATAATAGTTGTAGTAAAATTTTTCATTATCTTTTTTTATAAGAATATGATTATTTATAATCTTTATAGCAAGGATTCCTTATATTTTTCTTATAAATGTTAGAGTTTTTTTCATAATCTTTTTTTTATAAGAATAGCATTGTTTATAATCTTTTTAGTAAGAATTGCTTATATTTTTTATTATAAAGATTATAGAGTTTTATTTTATTTTTTTAAAAATAAAATTTAACATTTGAAAAGATTCAAGACCATTTGAAAAGATTGATAACGTCCCATATTTTGACGTCCCATAATTTGACGTCTCATTTCTTGACGTACTTATATATGTGATGGATTTTTCATCCCCTACTTCTTTGTTTGATGAAGTTCTTTCGTAAACTTGTTGAAACACATAAATCAAGATTAAGAAAAAGAAGAGCGGGCCAATACCTTAGACAATATCTTTCTATATCAATCGGGATTCATGATAAGAGTTGATTTAATAGGCATGACATGAAATCGGAAGTTTACATAAAGTAATGTATGGATATTGATCATACGTGTAATACCTTAAGAAAAAAAAAATGATTTGATAGTACTATATATATCAATAAGGTGCACCTTCTTTTTTGGAACCCTATCACTTTAAAGCTCCGAAGTTAAGCGTGTTTGATGTGAAATAATCCTGACACACTAAAAGGACATGTGTTGGTCTATGAGTCAATTTTCAGCCTGAAAAGTGATTCTTGGTAACGATCCGGGCGAGGATTGACCGGAGGTGTTAGAAAATGGTATCAGAACAACTCTGCAACCTAGAGTTGGACCTATGGACAAAGGGTCCAGGTCAGCCGTCTAGCGAGGAAAAGTTCTATGCCTGTGTGTCATGTTTGAAATCGCAATGAGGAAGTTCCGTTCTTGATGTCAGAAACAAGACGACTATCGAATTCAAGCACAAACAAGGATTCAAATCAAAGGAAAACCTCTCTTGGGTTCCTCGCTTTGATACCAAATGACGCGGTGCAAATGACGCGGTGGACCGAATTAGGAGGAAATTGAGGATAAGAGCATCAATCGATCAAGATTCATCAAAGAGGACCTCTAAGATCGACTCAAGAACGAATACAATCAAGATCGGGACAAAGTTTTTCAAGACATAATATTATTCTTCAATTCATTGTTACTCGCTCCAACAAGTTACATGAGACCTATTTATACTAATAGTCATATCTTTCGACCAAGGTTCATAACCCTTAGGAAAAGACACAATCCTTTAATAACTATCCAAATACATGGCATCCTATTAATAGTTGTAATAATTTACTAGGCATTCACTTGATTTAAAAGTAAACGAAGACATACTCAAGGTTCTTTGCATCATTCTCCCTTGGTTAAATGAAACTTGTCCTCGAGTTTCGGTTAAGTGATTGGAATTAGACATCACACGACCTCTAGTCTTGAATTTCTTGAGTATGATTAGCAATCATCTCCAGGTATTCCTTCTCTCATGTCTATGCTCTTCATAATAGTGCTTCATGACTTGATCCTTCTTCATGATTTTGGAATCAAACAAGTTCATCGAGGCTTTGGCTTCTTCATAATCCATAAAGACATCATATATTTTGTGATTTTCGACAATGACTGACTCCTCCCTTGCAATGATATTGCCATCTTCATCGTACTCGTAATATATTGGTTCTCCAATAACCAAGAATTTTGACATCTTCGCTGTGTCTCCTTCAAGAAAAAGATAAAAGTTGAAATGCGAATCCACAAAAGGGATTGTTAGCTGGCCACATACCTACAAGGAATCCACCTTAATGAAGGCGAAAGGTCACTTCCTTAAGCTCTCGTCTCAACTCTTCAACTTCGGCTGTCCACATCTCATGCATCGAGACCCTTTGCAAAACACGTTGTCTAGGACACCATACACTGGGACGCATCATCATCAACCAAGTATGAGTATACCAAGAATCGATGTTTGACGCAGTGGAAATGGCGCGATGGACCGAATGAAAAAGAAATCGAGGATAAGGACATCAATCGGTTAAGATTCACCAAAAAGAACCTCTAAGATCGACTCAAGGACGAATACAATTAGGATAGGGACAAAGTCTTTCAACACATAATATTATTCTTCAATTCATTGTTGCTCCAACAAATTACATGAGACTTATTTATACTAATTATCATATCTTTCCACTAAAGTTCATAACCCTTGAGAAAAGACACAATCTTTTAATAACTATCTAAATACATAGCATCCTAATAATAAGTGTAGCAATTTACTAGACATTAACTTAATCTAAAAGTCAATGAAGACATACTCAAGATTCTTTGCATCAGTTCTTAAAGTGAGGGTGTATGTAATATCCCAAGAAAAAAATTAAACAATTTAATAATACTATATATATCAATAAAGTTGATATATGTAGTATTATTAACTTTATTGGTGCGGATCCGTATCATTGGTGCGGATCCTTGGAGGACTACAAAGTCATCCAGCTACCGTATAAAGTTGGATCCAGACCCCTCACACGATCACGATCATATGAAGTAAGTGGGTATGTAAATCTTTCTTCCTAATGAACAAGATGGTTTGCCGAAGCTCATGGGGAACTTAAACCTCGACACAAGTATGTTAGCTCGAGTAGAACTTCGTCGTACGCTAGTGACTAAACTTTCGATTCCAAAGTTTAAGTTTGGATCTGAGTATAAAGACATTAAGGCACTTATGCAAGAGCTGGGACTCACACTGCCTTTCACACCGAGGCAGAGCGAACTTGATGGAATGATTGCCACTCCCGACGTGGAAATGTACGTCCGTGATATCATTCATAAGACCTTCATCGAAGTAAACGAAGAAGGAACTGAAGCAGCAGCTGTTACGACTATACCTGCACCTAAAGCTGCAGGCCCATGTTTTGATCGTCAAGAGATAGAATTTGTCGCAGACCATCCATTTCTTTTCGTGATAAGAGAAGAAACCACTCATGTGATGTTCTTCGTGGGCGCAGTAGTAATCCTTTTAAGGAATAGTCGACGTACGTCCCGATTGTTAACGTAGGATGATTTTGGTGTTCTTTCAGGTATACAGTTTATTTAGTCTTCCAAGTTTTTTAGTTGTGAACTCTCATAGACGTAGTTCAATCTTGTTGTTGCTTCTGATTTCATGTTGGGTTCTGGACTCTGTTCCTGATATTGATAATACATTGATTTGTAGTCAAATGAATGACATTTTTTCTTTTATTTTTTTCCTTCCATATGTGCTGGTTTTCTTGGATTATAGGCCCCTCTTGCCTTTTGCTCTCAAGTCCAATGCAATATGTCATTTTGATATAAACAAAATTATATTTTATCAATAAATAGTATTAATTTATTAAAACTTAGCTATGTCATTTCGATGGAATTCATGCCATAATATTACAATATGGTAAATCAATAGACATGAAAGTGTCACATAGGTTTTTTTCTTTACATAGAGATTTGTGCATCAATTTTGTGAATGGACAAAAAAAATAAAAAATGACATTACTATGGTACAACAAAGAACAAAATGCTAAATTTGTAATGAAATAACTAATACATTGGAATGTCATATTGTTGAGTCATTGTTATTATTTGACTAGAACAATCTATTTGTTTATTGCATTGGACTTACTCTTATATTGAAATAGATACAAAGATTGATAAAAGTGAATACATTTGTTTTTTTGTGCCATTTACTCATTTTATATGATTTAAACTATCATCAAAATTTTATACTCCTTCCGTCACAAAAAAATTACAATAAATTTCATAATTGCTCTTATGTTGATGAACATGAAAATAATGATTATAGTTTTCTCTTAAATATTATTGTAAAGATAAATTAGTTAGTAAATAAGAAAATTTAAGGATTAATTATAGAGATAGAGATCTTTTTTTATATATAAGATATCTTTATTTTCATATATATGATATTATCCCAAATATCTTCCTAAGAAAATTTCCTAAAAAGTAAGACTATCATCCATGGTTCAAGATATAGACCCCAAACCTCAGAGTTACATATTCATATACAACATTATTGTTGTTGTTCTTCCTTTTTGAAGAACTACATGGTCGATTTACGCTAACACAATTTTATGATTGTTTTTTTTAATCAAATATTACTATAAATGAGAACTTTTTTTATCTAAATTCACTCAATTATCATGAATATTGATTTTATATCTTATCATCACACCTTACTAATATCATTTTTCTCACTTATCCTCTCCCACTAACATACAAGGAGGGACAAATAGGTCGCTTGCATCAGATTCAACTCATTTTTCTTAATATACGTGTATGGTCAATGCGTTTTATTTTTTTTTTAAGAGGGAGTAATTAAGTTACATAAATTGATACTCAATGATTTGATATGACAAGTAAAAAATTCTACTATAAACACTTTTGTATCAATGTAACACTCTCTCCGTCTCATTTATTTTGCAACATGTGTTTAAATAAGTAATAGAGTTATTCAAGTTATAAATCGTACATGCGACGAACAAACATCATTCTACATAAAATTATCGTGAAAAATTTATGATAATTTAAATTATGTATTTCAATCTTAAAACAATGACGTAATTCTTTTACATCATTAAAACGAATAATAAAATTTTTCAAAATATATATTAAATAATGCATGACATAATACCACAAAATAAATAAGATGATGGGAGTAATATACTTTTTACTTTAAAAAGTTTTAACCCATGAGAATAATTCAAAATTAGGAAGTGGGTCGTCCAGTTGAATGGTCCCATACACAGCACATTGATCAATCTCTCTCTCAACAGTTCCTCGTCATCAAGAAAACATCCACGTACACGAACAAACAAATATCCATATCCAATTCCTAGAAAATATCAAAAGAATAATAAAAACAAGGCCTGAACAAAATCTAGGGTTCCAATTCCCATTTTTCTATTCCAAATTTCAATTTTGTATTCCAACCACTCTCCGCTTTCCCTCTCTCTCTCTCCCCCCAAATTCGCTTTCCCTTCGCAGATTTCGCCTGAACTTTCTCTCTCCTTCGCCAGAGAAATCAAATCTCCGATCACAACTCCATTTTTTCCGATCAGAAACTTTCCGTTACCGGCACCTCCGTTTAGGTACGCCGATTCCTCTCTTTCCTCTTCCGCATCATAGGATTTCGTCTCTGGTTATTCTCCGGTTCTGGTTAGATGATCGACGTCGCTTTAGTGTTGTGTTGTTGCGATTATTGTTTATTGGCTGAGATATTTGATGCGGTGTTGTTTCGCTGATTTGGAGATTACAATAGCTCCACATTGTTTCGTGGATTTGGTGTTGATATTGCTGCGTGTGGAATGTTGCAGGTTTTGTTGTTGCGATCGAGTTATAACCGGAGAGGAACTGCGAATTGGGGCAAATAAGGGGGCGAAAACATCAAACCTGATTGTATTCTGGCAGAGAGGGGATTGGGGTTTTGATTTTATAGGTGTGTGATTTTGTTCGAGACATCTTTGTGGAAATGTTCGTGTTAGGGTGAGTTTGAGGCAATTGTGCTCGAGTTGGTGAAAATATGGATTTTGATATATCTGTATGTTCGAGGAGTTCTGTCAGGTGTTGTGATTGTGAATGCGATTGTTCCTCGTCAGGAGGTACATGGATACGGTCTGTGAAGAGGAAGCATGATGAGTTTGCGGAGCGGGGCCAGTTTTATATTCCAGGTCTTGATCATCTGCGAGTTGCTCATGTGGAGATCGAGAATGAATGTCTTGCATTGCGGGAGATGGTTAGTAGGCAGCAGGAAACGATGCAGGAGCTGTATATGGAGTTGGATGAAGAAAGAAATGCTGCTTCGTCTGCTGCTAGTGAGGCCATGTCCACGATATTGAAGTTGCGGGGAGAGAAGGCTGAGATCCAGATGGAGGCACGACAGTTTAAGCGCTTTGTGGAGGAGAAGGTGTCGCATGATGCTCAGGAGATTGCTGTGTTGGAAGATGTTTTGTACAAGAGAGAGCAGGCTATTGAGTCGCTTACTTGTGAGGTTCAAGCTTATAAACACAG
>JAOVYX010000506.1:0-13583 GCA_035668315.1 Drosera spatulata
TTTAATGTTATGAACGTAACGTTTCGTCTCAAAACTTTGAAACGAGATTCGTTTCTTACTTTTAATTTATTACAAAAAAAAACATACATTTTCGTTATGTTTATTAATTTTTGAACTATTATTTGATCATAATTTTTATATTTATTTAATCTCAATTTTTTGGGACTTTACAAAGACAATCTCAAAACAAGGTATAGATGGACTAATATGCCTGCATCGCATAAACAGAAAATTATAGACACCTTCGAGAGATGTGCATATGCTCCAACAGTAACGGATTTTTATAATTCAATCGAAAAATTCCAGAACATAGGACGAAGCTTAGCCGTTGATTTTCTGGAATCTTTGATGCCATACGAAAGGTGGCAATCAGTTTGCTGTCGGGTGTCACTACGGTGAGATGACAACCAATGCAGCAGAATCATTCAATGCTTGACTTTTAGGTATGCGTGAACTTCCGATCACCCAGATGGTGGATCAGATCCGCATCCAACTAATTGAGTGGTTCTATGATCGTCGAAAAGATGCTGAAGGGTGTAATGACGTGTTATGTTCGAGGATGCTGGACACTTTGAACAAATTATTCAGAACAGTCCGTACTTACAAGGTTAATAAATCATCGGACCAGATCTTTGAGGTGATGACCGTGCCCACAGCTTCAGTTAATGTTAGAGAAAAGACTTGTTCGTGTCGTATGTGACAGACAAATGGCTTTCCATGCTTGCATGCGACGTGCGTAATGGGGAGTATACTTTTCCGATCAACAGCATGATAGATGATTATTTCTCTATTTTAAGTTACATGAAAAGTTATAAATCAGTGATCCATCATGTACATTCATCGATTATCGATCAAATTACGACGACCATAATTGCAGAAATCGCTCCGTCATGTTCAGGAAGGCAGCCAGGTATCCCCAAAAAGTGAAGTATGTTGTCCAGTGGCGAGGAAACAAGTGGCATTAAGTGCACAAGGTGTCACAAATTCGGACATCACAACAGAAAAACTAGTCGTGAGCCCATTGTGTGATTTCTTCATGTTTTTAGTACATAATGTGTCCGAACACATTTCAAACCATGTAACGTTTCTTTCAATTTTATTTCATTAAATACGATGAACAATTGCAGAATTTCCGCTGTCTCCAGTTCTTTTCTTGTTGTTTGTGTTGTTCAAAAATTTTCCATTCTTACACATGCGCTCTGTATCATATCAAACAGGCACTTTGTTTCATGAAAACGGAGTGCATCATTAAATGAAAGAGAGTGACATATTCAATTTTAAGTACTTGATTATTTATAACATACAAACAATGTAAAGATTCTATGTATTTTAAATAATTACATCAAAGAAAATAAAAACCCCTATTTTGTAAAATTTAATCTCAATACGTACTGATCAAACATGGCTTTGATAAAACCCGCATTGTTTTTTTTAATAAAGTCACTCTGTTTCAAAAAAAATAGAGCGCCTGTTATCCAAAGAACAGAGGCCAGATGGAAAAAGAAAAACAAGATGATTATCAATTTAATAAACCATAAACAAGTATACTAAACCAAACAGAAAATACAATGTATTACATACAATTCACAGGCATACATTAACAACAGATCCTAGCTCATAATCTTTAATTAAAACTGCGACCATCCTTGTCCTGAACCTTCAAATATCTTCCAGAGTCGTAGATTTGGGAATATCCTCGTCGTTTGCATTTATCTCAATCCATTGACACACATGCACACCACAGTCTAGGAGCGTTCTTGTTGATGATTACAGTTTCTTTTTCCCTGTTTTGCTGCGTTCCATCTACCTTAACCAGATCTTTTAAAAAATTTGAGACATAATCAACCTACATAATTGACAGAAAATATGAGAACATTATATTCTATATGGTGTACAACCAAACAACAAAAACAAAATCAAAACAATAGTTTTGTATGTGATCTTATTATTATTTGAGCATCCCTTCCGTATGCAGCTTTTAGTGTCCTCTTTGAGTTGTGATGTGTCCATGTGTTGTTTTCACTATCAAAAGCCAACAAAGTCCAATGGAAGGGAGACGAACCCTTTGGGACGGCTCCTGTTGAGTTCATGGGGAACAGGTGCTACCTGCATGTCCTATTACCAAGCATTGGCTCTTTTATCCATCGATCCCTTGCTCCCGAATTTGACGTCACTATTTGTTGAATTACATGAATAACACAAATATTCTATTAGTAAATAATTAACAAGCGAATTGTTTAAATATTACCCAACGTTCAGCAGTGTAAACAACCACTTGGTCCTTGCATTTCACAGTTTTTAACATCAACGTGACAAACACATTCATCGCGTGGTTTGTTAGCAGATCATCCTCCGCAACACGTCTGATGTCCTCAATATCCATAAACGAGGACCCCCTGATGCGATCTTTCGAGAAATGAATGATAGTCCTATAATGAATTCAAAAATTAGTTAATTAATTATGGGGAAATTTTTTTTTAAGACCAACGCTCTGTAACTTGTTATAAAGGCGCACTGTATTTTTTTATGAAGGCGCTCTATATTTTGTTATGAAAGCGCTCTGTATGGTGTAACACAAGCGAACTGTATTGACTTAAGTTATCAACTAAACATTAATTTCATGAAAGAAGATAAAAGGAAAAAAAAAATACTTACCTTTGATCCTGCATTTACTTAAGTTTATCCCATTTCTCCTTCACTTCGTCCATCTTTTATGTCGTAACATCAAGAGCTGCCTTCTGCTTCTTTAATGATCCATAAGTGAATGAACTATTCCTTTCCTTCGTGCGAGGTTTTTTTTATCTTTGAGACGCATAACCATCGAAGACAGAGTACGTCCTAATTTTTTTCTTTGGTTTTTTTTTTTTTTTTTTTTTTTTTTTGCTCAACCTCCTCGCATTCTTCTTCATCTGACATCAACAATTCGTCGTTATTACTGATGTAAAATAATTCTTCATTGTCTTCTTCCTTTTTTTCCACAGGCGTCAACGTGCTATCGAACAACGCCGTATACTGAGACGTAACCTTTCTTTCAATCACAAGTTCTTCCAAGAGCTTATTTTTTTCCACATCCAATGACCGTATGATGTCGTTCAATCTGTCCCGTTCGTTTGATGCCTTAAGTATTAATTCTCCGGCACTCTTCAACTCCTCCTTCAGCTTCTCCTTGGCATCTGTTTCCTTAACCATGAAGGTTTTGTTCTTACAGCTTCTATCTTGAGTTCATGGATTTGTTTCTTCAATTCATCCAACTCCTCGGCATTTTTGGGAGGAAACATTCCTTATGTTATTGTGTTTCAGATTTTGATGCCCTCAGAGCTTCCAGTTCTGTACGGGTTGTAACCAGTTCAACTTGCATGGACATGACTTGATGAATGAAATTTGACACAAAAAAAAAAAAACCAAAAAAACAGGACCAACGTAAAGACAAACAGAGCGCCATGCCAAAAAAACAGAGTGCCAGATGATTTTGCAATGAGCTTACCTTTACCTTAGTCAATTTCAATTGATCCAAGCTTTTTTGACAATTCTCGTTCAAATAAACGATCTGAGATATTACATAATGATTTAATAAACGAAAACATAACAAAAAAATAACAACACAGTAACAGAGCGTCTATATAAATAAAACAGAGTACCTTAAGGTTTCAAAGTCATAATATCTTTTCGTCAGCCAAACACAAATCATTCTTCAGTTCTTCTATAATTTTCTTCTCCGATTGTAGTTGATAGTTAGCAGAATCAACCTAAGCATGATTTCATAATTGCTGTTAAGCTTAAAACACACGAATTAAACAACAAAACATAAAGCACATTTAAATTCAAAAAATACCTTTTCCTCAACCTCCAAAATTTGTTTCGTTGCAACCGAAAGCTTCTCGCTCAACGCCAGATTATCTAGCCTTACTTCCCGTAGTTCTTTGTTTAAGATAGAAAGTTTGCTAGGCTTCATGTGTTTTATGAGGAGATCAGATGAAGAAACCTCATCCTTAGATGGTTGAATGAGTCGGTCTGACTCCGTCGACTCACTTGACTTTGAATCATTCCTCCTAGCTCTGAACTCATAATGTTGTGGCTGTTCACTTTGATTTGGTGTACCATTAGAAGATTGTTGATCCATATTATGCAACCAATCAATTGCAGTTGGACCCAATCCATATTCCCTCCTTTCAAAATAAGTCGGATACAACTCTTGTAAAATTAGCTGAAATTTACAGAAGCACTATGTCACATTCAAATCCAACATAATTTATCAAATTTGTAACACAAAAGAAAAAATCAACAGGCGCTCTGTTATTGGCGCTCTGTTAATGGCGCTCTATTTTCAACAGATATGTCACTCTGTTTCATTAAAACAGAGAGCAACTAATAACAAATGCTACATTACTCGATATTTTTTTAAAAAAGTATAATACCTGGTCTGTGTTGAATTTAATAGATGTTGCGTGTATATCTTTCGGAAGATTCTTTAAAAACCACTTTGCACACCTCAGAATCACTTCCTCTTCATTCCCTGTGTTCGGATTAACTACATTCATCCTCTCCAGAAACCAATACTGACATGTATTAATTTACAAAAAAAAAAAAAAAAGATTAACATATGATTTTAGTTATAATAGAGCGCCTGTATTACATAATACAGAGCGCCAGTTTGAATAAATTCCGACCGCTTAGTCTACAAATGCAATATATATGAAATATAGTGCCTATGAACAAAGAAAAAACATTTCATCATCTTTTAAAACTTACAGGGATTAGCATTACGCATCCAACGACTTTTTCTAACATGCTGGTATTATTATCCAGTGATTTTGTTAGTTTGCCAAAGAAGTGAAGCGTCCAATCATACTCACACATCTTCTGCATTTTTCCAACAAAGTTACAATAAGACCAGTTCAGGGAGGACTTGGAAGTAGTCACAAACAGTGTGTGAAGATTGTATAGTGTTAAAAGTCTTGCTGTGTCCGCATAGTTAGCCACTTCTCTACCTCTGGATACCACAAGCAATGTATCTTTAATTCTCTTTGTTGTGAGCTCTCTTTCTGCCCTAGTTCCTTGGTTTCGGTTTGGAAAACGACGATGCAAAAAATTTGGATCCCAAATAGCATCAAGCAAGCCTTCATCATCAATGTTTTTATCTCCATCTACTATTCCAAAAACTAGTTTCGTGTCCAATAGTTGGAGGCTAAAATACATAATCGCCTATAGTGAATATCCTTTTTCCCTTGTTGTAATGCTCAATAATTTGTTGTATGCACTTATCACTCTTCCTACATTTGTCCAATGTCACTTTTCCTTCTAAAACTAACTTGATCAATAACTAGAATGGTGTCTTCGCAAATTGCACTTTGTGTTCTTCAGTCAATTCCATCTCGTTTTTAGTTAGAAGCTTCACAAGAGCGCCCAAATTACTGTAGTACTAAAACGCCATTGAATTTGTCATGCAAAAATTATAATATCATATTAGAAAAAATTTCATTATTGTCAATATGCTTCATCAGAGCAGCAATGTGTTTAAAAAAACACAAATAGAATGCTCGTTCAAAAAAACAGTGCGCCAATTTAATAAAAAACACACACATGTTTCTTTAATGAAATAGAGTGCCTCATGTACACCAAACAGAGCTGCAATTCAATCGCAACGTAATTACAACGAAACAGAGCACCTCATGTAAACCAAACTTGTCCAATTCTTTTTAAATTACCATGAAACAGGACGTCCGTTTACTTATAAAAAATGTGCGCCTCATGTAAACCAAACAGAGCGCATGCTCGAGCACAACATAATAAAAAAAAACAGAGAGTAATAGCACAACTCAATGTAATCGCCATGTATAGAAAAAGTAGAGCGCTTGTAATATGACAGCAGAGCGCCTATTCCTCCATCAAACAGAGCGGCACTACATGAATTACTGCAAATAAAAATCAAGCAATCTATACTATTCTATGGTTTCAAGAAAAACAAAACAATTCAAAACCAAAAAACAATAGGCGCTCTGTTTATAAAAAATGCATTAGGGTTTTTGAAAAAATCAGAACTGCATTCATCAAAACCAAATCCCATTTCCACATGCATACAAAATTATTAAATATACGACAAATACAGAGCGAATTGGATTTAACATTCAAAATTGGTTTCCTTACCTCGAGTATTCTCCTGATCGAGGCACACAGTGCGCCGCGAAATAAATAAGAATTTGTGACAAATTTTCGCAATTTGAAACTTTCCAGAACTAATTAAGACCAGAGAACTGAAGAATCGCCTCATAATTACAACCGAATGCTAAGCAATTGTTTGAAACTGAAAATTTTCGATTTGGAGGTGGGCAGTTTTGGTTTCAGGTTCGGAGCAGATTCATGACTTTTTGATTTCTGTATGTTTTGGTAATTTTATTTTCATGTGTACTTTTTTTTGTATTTTTTTCTCCATTGTGTGTGTATTGGTAATTTTCCCTTAAATTTACAATTATATTTTATATTGATTATTAATTTAAATCCAATGATCTCTATATTATGCGAAAGCACTATTCTCTGTTATGAGTCAATAACGGATGCTTAATCTTTTACATTCTATCATCAATTTTTATCTAAAAATCAACTTTGAATATTACATTATAAGCAATGTATAAAAATAGTAATATATAGATTAAAGGCTTATATAAATCCATTAAGAAATGTTAAAATTTCAATAAAATTCATCAAGTTATATTTGGAATATGATATATGATATGAAACTTTGTTTATTCTATATCATTTGAAATCGCAAAACGAAAAATCACAATCAAAAACAAAACTTTATAATTTTACACATAGACATATAAAACGATCATAAAAAACCCATTGTAAAACTGATTGCCCACCTCGCGTAAGGCATTGCATTGAATGACTCCGCAACGTTGGTTGTCATCTCGCCATAACGACAACCAACTGAAAAACTGATTGCCCACCTCTCGTAAGGCATAAGAGAAGCCATAAAATCTTTTACTAGATCACCTCCTCTAGTCTGAAATGCATTTGACTTATCATAAAATTTAGTGACATTTGGAGCATAAACGCAACTATGAAACTTATCAATCACACACTATTTGTATAACGATGACATATTAGCACCTCCGAATCTAGCTTTCAAATTATCTGTTAAATGTTGAAGACAATAGGAAAGAGGATGTTCTCAACATATTTCGAAAAAAGTTTGCAAAAGCTTTGATTACGATCACAGACAAAATTAATCCTTCGTCCAAAAGGAATTACTTGATGAAACTCCGAAAGAAACCAATGTCAACTAGTATACGTCTTATTATCAACCACAACAAATCCTACTGGAAAAAGTCCTGTAAAAAAATTCATAAGAATAATATTCATGTTTGAAATACTACAGGAATCATTGGTAAAAAGGCACACTGTTTAAAATAAAACAATGTGTCTGTTTTAAAGAAACAAGGCGCCTAATTAAAAATACAAAAAAACAATATTAATAATGAAAAAAATGCATACCCTATTTGCATCTTTTTCAGTATCTCTTAATATAACTCCATTGAAATCACCCTTTAAGAATGTGCCATCAAGAAAAAGCAAAGGTGTACAATGATTGAAACCGACGATCGAAGCATGAAACGAAACAAATAGCCTGAAAAAACAATTTGATCCTTCTTTCATGGTAAGTGTAACATGACTTCCTAGATTGATACTAATAAGTGCCTGAATATATGGGTTCAACTTCAAAAATGACTCGACAGAATCACCACCAACCATCATCTTTGTCTTCTTTAGGGTTTTTCATGACTTGTTATTTGACAAATCAAACAATAATTGGTTTGAAAATAATTTCTGACCTGCTTCGCATTAAAATTAGGGTCGTAATGTACCATTTTTAAAAGGGATTAGCAAGCTATTCCGTCTTCATGGACTTCGTTGAACCCACTGGGAAAAAAAGTTGTTCACAAGTGTGGACATTATTCAGCTTCCTTATGAAAAATGACTTATTGTAAGTACACAATAAAGCCTTAACAAACCATTGACAATCATCATCTTTTTTTAAAACAGATCGCATGAACCCTATCATTCTCATTCCTTTTAAAACTATATCAAAATCCAACTTCACTTGCATAAAGTGCAATAGACTTCCTGAACTGCTTTGCACCATCAGGAAAAACTTGGCCAACATTCTGAATCAAATTTGACCAATGAGAAGAATGCAAGGGTTGATCACAATTGCTTGATAAACCAACATCCAACTGAAGCAACGACTCACACACAACATCATCACCAAATTCATCATTTATCTCAGAATGTTGACTATGATTGGAAATTTGAGTCCCAGAAATCCATGCACCAGTATAATATCCCAAACGCACTGAATCATTACAAAGATACACTGTTTGAGATTGTGGGACACTGTCACTAGTAGAGCGCAATGTTTCTTCAAACTGGCGCACTGTTTCATATCCACGATCTGAAATCATACTCGAACCACGACAATCCAAATCCATTACACCACACACAACATTCACATCAATTGACAATAAACAATGATATTTCGAGAGCTCAAACAACATTATCAAATCCTCTTGATCATTCAACAAGTATCGTTCATGACCCGGAATTGAATAATACAAATTGATTTCATTCGGTGAGGTGATTTTGAAAAGATCGCGTATCTTTTCTACAACATATTCAAAATCGAAATGCGAATGGCATAAAAATAAACAAGATATAGAACTAAATTTACAAACAAAGATCATCTTTTCATCCATTACAAAAGGAGCAGATAATGATCAAGATGACGATGGCAATGTCGAACAAATCTCGTTGTTGATCATGGATTTTGTCATCGATTTCGAACCCGCACAAAAACATACATTTAGCAACAAAAAAAAAAAAAAAAAAAAAAAGAATGAAAAGGGAGAGTTAAGGCAATAACCGCACGTATGGTTGAGAAAATGAAAAGTGTACAAAATGGAAAATATTTTATCGGGTTGTATCAAATGGGAATTAATTTATAAAACATATATCCTAGGATAATTTTCTGAAATTAATAACATTTTGATTTTTGTTCCTATCAAGATTAACTTTGACTCATGTCCTACAACGATCAGAGTTTTTTTTTTTTCCAAATTTATCGTGAAAACATCAATGATAATTTAACTTAGATATGTTAACGGAATACGTATTGCTGGACAATCATATATTATTAATAGAAAAAAAAAGCTTCCCAACATACATATTGGATAGTAAAATACACGATATTGTTTGAGACAAAGAGAAATATTCATTGGAATCTCATTATCACACTTAACGTTTTCTTGACATGTTTTTTTTTTTTGGATGAATTTTTGAAAATATTTTATATTCACTAATCGCAATGTTTTCCGTTGTTTTACTTTTTCTAAACCAATTTTTCCCCAAAATACGACCAATTGAACAAATGTTTAGAAACATGACGTTCAAATATATTTAGGAGAATGTTATCTTTTCTACCATATAAATAGGGTTAGGTGGGGTCAGGTAATTAGTAATTAGCTACACTCAAATTGGTTTTTCTTTTTATTTATTTAGAAGATGGCATTGACATCTCCGAAATATAGAGAGATCATGTGTCAGAATCGAATAATTCAAGGAGGATTTATGCTCTTTTTTTTTTTTTTTTTTTGGTGGCTTTGTTTATTCTACCTTAATTTTGTTAATAATGATTAAACAATCCTGTAAAATATGTTTATAAGGAAATTAGACAATGGGTAATGTAAGGTTGCGTCTAAATCTAGTATATATATCTACTTACACAATTTTTTTTTCTTGTCGAACCATCATCATGTTGAATCATCATGATGACAAACGATAAACCATTTAATATTAAAACAAAAACAATCTAAATTTTTTAACAAAACCAAAACAAAACAAAACAAATCTAATATTCTAATCTCATCTATATTGTGTATTACGAAAACAGACATGTTCTGTGTTCAACTGAAATCTTTTGACCTTGATTGTCTAATTTTTCATTTATGGTTGAAATTAAAAATTAATAAATTAGAATTTGTTTGTCATTCGATATATTTTGATTTAAAAATCATGTTTGAATTTTAATAACGGATAAAGATATATAACAAATATCTATCAACTCTCCTGTGATAATTAAATGTCAAATTTCATAATTAAAGGAGAATAAACAAAAATATCATAACGATTTGCAAAATCAGTTGCAAATATATCATAATACATCATTTGCAAGGTATTCATATCTCATCTTATTATATCTCTATATCAATTAAAACACTTTTATCATATCTATTTTTTTTATCATAATATCAGTGTGTTCTTTTTCTCTTTCTTTTTTCATGCAAATATTATACTGGTTGATAGACTAGTATATATCAATCATCAAGATCCAGTCTTAATTTAAAAATCAAAACAAAAATTTCAAAAAAACCTCTACGAGATTGATCAGCACAACTTTATGATTGAAAATATATCTAATCGAACTTCAAACGACAAACGTATTTCAGGATATTTACTTTATCTTTAAAATTTAAATGGACAATATGGTAATTTCAATTGTCAAACTGAAAATTTAAAATCCTAAATTAACATAGATATTAGGATAAAAAAACATATTGATCTTATATAAAATATCTTCCACAAGAAAATAATTATATAAAATAATTATATTTTTTACAAAATCATAAATGATAATATTAGAAACGTCATTTACTAAATTAAAAGACAAAATTCTCAAAATAAAAAAAAAATCAAAACACACAAAGATTAATGTTAAAGATTTAATTCAAATATCTATCATATTTAAGATTAATGTTTAATGTAAATCAATTAATGAAAATAGATGTAGAGCTAATAACATATATAAAAAAAAAAGAAGATTTAGGGATAATAATATTTCATTTGCA
This sequence comes from Drosera spatulata, assembly GCA_035668315.1. Taxonomy (NCBI): domain Eukaryota; kingdom Viridiplantae; phylum Streptophyta; class Magnoliopsida; order Caryophyllales; family Droseraceae; genus Drosera; species Drosera spatulata. Next base: position 10,902 of record JAOVYX010000506.1, read on the forward strand.
ACATCATCTACAATAAGATGATTTATATCTACTACAGTGTCACTCCTATATGAGTTAAAAAGGCCATATCATATCTCTTTCTTTTATCATATGGCCCCATAAGTTTTTTCTCCCGTGCAATGTTTTCTTATTTGGGTTATTTCAAAATACTTATAGCATTTCTTGTTTTGATAAATATTTAATCTAAAAAGTATCAAATCAATTTTGTCTATTACACTACACTATAATACCTTCTAATAAAAATATTTTTTCTTCATCAAATTTTTTACATTGATTTTCATATTTTTTTTAAAAAAGTTTTCCATAAGTCACAAGATGATCAACAATCATTTTTTCAAAAATTCATGGTGTTGGTTGGAAATAATTTGATTAGGCACCCAGATTTATGTGTATTAAACTCTTATAAATTTTAATTGTATATATATTTCTTACATTCCAAATTATTTGTAACTGTTGTAAATATAATGGACATTACTGAATATATCTTATGACATTTATAACGTAGATGATATTATACTATCACATCTTTTAGGAAAATATATTTGATGTATTTATCTACATCCTTATCTATATAAAGGGGGGTTATGTATTGTTTATGAGGATAAATAAGAGTTCTGTACTTCTTCCTATATTCTCTTTTTCAATGCGTTTCTATTATTCATTCGTTGAGTTGATTCCATCGATCACTAATTACATATTTTACAACACGTTATCAACACGACGCCAGATTGATCTTGGAAATTGCTCAAATGGGACACGGATCAAGAACAAACCATCATCAATCAAAGGGGAGACTTTATTGCTCATAATTATAATGGTAGGATATGGTGTTTGTGGGATACTAGAGTACCGGTCTTGGAATTGTCATCTGCTTCGGACCAAATTATGCATTGTAAAGTGTAGTCAAATGATATGATGTTTACAGGTGTAGTCTCCTTAGTCTATTTCTCGAATTCCAGTCCACAGAGGAAGAGATTATGGCAGGAGATTGTTGACTTTATCACCCGGGTTACATCACGAATCACATTTTCTTTCCATTTAATTCATATCTCGTATCTTTCATGTGTCACACCTCTTGTGCGTTTTCAATAAGGTTACAGATACCAACATTGAGAAGAGCCTTCTTGCAGAGAGTCACCCGTGACACCAATCACAAACGACCTCTATGCAATGTCGTTTTATGCATGGCAAGGGGACGAGTATGCTGTCGTCCCCTCCCTAACTAGTCATTTTCTCACTCTTGATGATGACTCAAGGAATAAACCACTGGAGTCACTGGCTTAATGTAAATCCATAAAGGTTATCAAAGAACAAGGAATGATCCTCATGGATCCAAGAAAGGACGCAAAGCTCAACCTTCGTTTTCACAGCATCTTAAAAAATACGACAATGGTCACAACAGACCCAAGAAGGGATGCCATGCTCAACCTTCATAATATTTTCATGAAAGATGGTCAACGATCCAACGGATCCAAGAAAGGACGCGCAATGCTCGATCTTCACAACTCAAGGATATGTATATTGTTTTATTCGTTTTTTGTTAGTTCATATCACATAGATAGTGGAACCAAACTCTATGTTCTCATGTTCTTTTTAATTACGCATTTAAGCATCGTTTTCATTTATTTTCCGAGAGGGTATGTATGTCATAATGGTATGTATTCTAACCCATTTCAATCCCAATACCCCACATCATGTATCAAACATGTAAAACATTCATCTCCGATCTCGATCCCAACGTCAAGGCTTATTATTATAACCCGATCCCCCAATCGTATATTTAGCATCCTTTTATACATAAATCCCTTGATTAAATATAACTCATCCAAGCATACGTACACGTAACGTAACATACCCATGGTACTTTGGGATCTTGAATAACATTCAAATAATGCCCCATAACATAATACATGCAACCATGCATATCACATCAAACATATCAAAACCAAACCCTATCTCTTGTCCACATCCCAACACACCAACCAAGCATATCATCATCCTCCTAGTGGTACTCTCTTCATCACAACCATCAGCACATATCATATACACAAATCATTAAGCATGTAACTGATCGAAAAGGGCTAGATTACTTTTGTAGTGTGAGTAACGCTAGTAACATCTTAAACTCCAAGAAACCCTAGAAACTTAGAAACCTTGAAACTAAGACCATAAGACATCATGGCCCGAGACGAGGATGTTGGCCCATTGGCCCGGCCTATCACTGGCCCACTACTGGCCAATAGCTGCCCGATGTAGTCTTATTGTTACCAGATGTAGGGGGACATTGCTGGAAACTTCTCAGACCTCCAATGCCTGTTGCCAATGATCGACGGGTGTCCCGCTGGTGGTCAGCCACTTCAGCTAATGTAGGAGATGATCCAGGTGGTTGCCGTCGACATTGCTGATTATGATTGGTGTTTGTTGTTGGCGTGGGGAGGGGCTTTGGTCATCGTCGACTGTTGGGGAGGTCAATGTGGTGGTTATCGGTTGTTGTTGATGGTGGTGCGGCGAAGGTGCCTCAAATCAAAGCCGCGTTCGTCTCCGCGTGGAATTCCCCGCCTTTGCTTCCCCGTGTGATCTCCGCGTGATGTTGTTCTATAAAAGATGGAAGAGGATTGAGAGAATTGAGGGGAAAATGAGAGGCATAGAGCCGGCAGGAGGAAGGAGAAGGGAATAGGTGGA
>JAOVYX010000507.1:0-42209 GCA_035668315.1 Drosera spatulata
AGGCTTCTCATCATCAGAATCATCCGAAGATCTAGCAGCTTCAACTTTCACATTTGAAGGTATGGAGCTGGTGCTTGCTCCCTCGTTGGGAATCTTCGAACTCGACGATGCCACAGGAAGCCTTGAACTAATTGGCCTCTCATCATCAGAATCATCTAAGTTATTCTGCGGAGGCTTCGCCTTCTTAACTGTGTTGTCCTTCAGCTCATAACAGGTCGAAGCAGCAACATTGGAAGATTTTACTGCATCCACCTTCACTTTCGAGGACCCAGACTTGGCTTCCTGTCCATCCTTTGGAGTGCTTACAGACATGGGACTGGGAGACTTCCCATTCAGCAGCCTGCCAGCATTTTTCGAAGCCTCAACCTTCTTAGCATCATTTTTCTTCATCGGCTGTTCATGTGCAGGTGCAATATTAGGAGATTTTGAAGGACTAGAGCTGGCGCTTGGGCCCTTGTTTGCGAGGCTGGGGCCAGATGAAGGACCAGGAACCCTCGAGCTAATTGGCCTGTCATCATCAGAATCTTCTGAATCGCTATCAGAAGCCTTATCTTCAAAAATCCAAACCTTCTTTGGTCTATCGGGAGATTTAACTGCAGACACATTGGAAGATGACATTGGAGACTTCTTGATTTCTCCATAAGACTTGGATGAAGCCTTTGCAGATTGAATAACCTTCCCCTTTTGAACATTTGAAGTTCGATCATTCGAAGGATGAATGTCAGAAACTGGTTTTTCTTTCTGCTTATCAGGCTTTGAAGCCGAACTCTTCGTCACTTCAGAAGTTGACTGCTCAGGCTTAGATGAGGAACTCCCCCTCTTGAAAACAATGGGCACTTCATCATCATCATCATCATCATCATACATTTTTAAATTGCCAAAGGGCCCTGTAGAACACAAAATTGCATGTAGCGGATATTTTAAGCATCACTCATATAACAAAATAGTGAAGCACGCTGCATAATGAGCCTCTGACTATGATTGTTGGGTGATTACACAAGTCATATTCTTAGGAATTCTAAACTTCTAACACGAACTTTTGTTAAAGTCAGCCCCGCGATACAGTATCCAAATGGGTGTGATGAAAGGCAACCAGTCTGAAACCAATGGCCCCATTTCTTTGGCACTTGGTATGCGGAGGCTAGACAACTACAATGTCCAAGAAAAGCACTCGAATGAAGGAACAAGTTATGATACAGATAATAATAGTAGACCATTTACCACAAGCTAAATCCTTTCTATAGTCAGATTCTTCAACTTCTTACAATTCATCAGTAGAGCTTCACAGAAGCGGATAATCTCCTACTCGATTAAACCCATACCCTCCTATTCTAGATAACCAAATTCCAACACATCAAATGTAGAAAAACAAAAACTCATTTCGAACCTAAAACACCGAGCTCGCGATTCCGACTTCCAACTCATGACTCAAGCTCAATAGAATCCAAAACCTTCTTCGCGCAAAATCATGCAACCAGCTCTACATCCTAATCTTTCATACTCACCCAACTTTGTATAATCAAAAACCTCAACAAACAATACAAACAAAAATCCTAAGTTTTGAACACTCAATCAACAGCTGAATCAACCCTATACACGAAAGCATCGAACAAATGACAATCAACAGCTCATATAACCACAACCCTAAACAAACCAAACCGAAACCGTAGCAAATTAGGGTTTCCTCAGCAATGCCGAGAACCCGCGAACACAAGCCCCACTCACAGAGATACGCTCTCGAGTTGCAAAATCCTCGCCGCAATTCGACGGACAAAGTCGCCGGAATGCGGCGGAGGGGGCGGTGCGCGACAGCGGGCGGCGAATTAGGGTTCGGTCAGTGATCGATGATGATGATGAGATGAGAGGTGTGTTGGTTGGTTGGGGGAAATGATCTGAGCCGTTGAGGGAATCGACGGCGGAGATGAGTCGAGAAGCGGTGAGAGGTGTTGTTTGTTGGGGGAGAATGTGATCTCGGCTGAGAGAGGAAGAGGAAGATGGGGCCATTTGGGGGAAGATACGGTGGGGTGCACGGAAGATGTGAGAGGGATGATCGGACGGCTGTGGATGGAGGGTATGGGATCCGACGGGTGGGATTAAGTTTCTGGACGTCAAGGTTACGTTTCTTTGCGTGAGTTGATCTACATGAACGTCTACGGGTTAGATGTATTTATCCCATACGTCCCATTTTTTGGTAGGAAGCTGATCCACGGTGAATGATGTCTGTGTAGTCTTATCCATGCAACAATCTTTGATAAACTTACCAAAGAAATTATCATCATCAAAATAGAATGAGAACAATAACCAATTTATATAAATAACCAATGAAAATAATTATAATTAATAAAATTATGTCTCGAAATGATAATCCAACAACGACAAATTATGAAAATTCAATCCGAGCAACTCGAATGAAGAAGAAAATAATTTGATATCTAAACTAAAACCTAAGAAAACGATGGCTATCTATTGCGAATTAACTCATACAAATTACTGAAAACGACCACATAAAAAAATATTTATATAAAAATAACAAAATCAGAAAAAATTTGGAGAAAATCATGTGAAAATCTAGAAGATATCATGTGGATAAGCCCTGCCAAAACCATGAACATGCTAGTCATGATCGTGGCCATCTTGTCTGTTTTTTCTGGATCGAATTCTGCCTTCGTCACGACCGTGATCAAGTTCGTCACGGTCATGACACTCTGAAATTTTTCTCTGGATGATTTTGTACCCCTATCACAGTCGTGACCATAAATGTCACGGTCGTCATCATGTATAAATTCATCAAAACAACTTTAAATCGACCTGAAACGATCACGAACATCTTCAAATGCATAAAGCACATCTTCATGGCTCAAAACATTATCATAAACTTTCATCGAAATGCATCCAAACTCCTTCAAGGTTTTAAAAATCTTCATAAACATTTCAATCCACGTCCTATGATTTCCATTAAATGTGAAATTCTTCTTCACACGATCAAATCTGCACGAAAATCATATAAAGAGCAATATCGACATCCAAAACACAAAACTAAACTAAAACACAGAGAAAACAACATTAAACATGCTTAACAAAGGAAATTAACTTAAAAAACCACGATTATATTCATACTCATCAGAAAGAATAAGGTTATTTTCTAGGAAAAATGGCAGTAAACCCTACTGAACTATTGGCCGGAGTCACTTAACCCCTACAAAGTTTGGAAATTTGCATTTAACCTGCTATACTTATCAAAAATCATATTTTTTTTGGCACAAAACCCCCCTAAAAAAATGCTGGAAAAGGTTTATCTACCTATTTTTAAAGTTAAGGGAAGTCATATGCCATCGGTCCAAAATTTAGGGGGGGTTTATGCAATTTTTCCTATTTTCTATAGCTATTTTTATTTTCATAATTACTTCCTAAATCTTCTTATTTATAGATTTTTCCATATCTTATGTAGATAATAATTAATCATTACATGATAATAACGATGGTCGTTATTTTCATGACCATCATAAAGCCCCGAGCTTTGTGTCCAGGTTTCTTCAACTTGACTATGAAGGTCATCCATCTCTTCGCTAATATCCGAGATGCATTAAGTCAACTTTGAAGTTCATCCGTCTTCAAGATGATGGACAAGTTGTTTCAAGGTATTGGTCGACTTCATTTATTTCTGAGTCTAGCTTTAGACAAATTCTTTTCAACTTGGCTTGGCTGAGGCGTGTTGCTTTCCTTTTTTGCTTGAAGAACCGAGTTGGAATTTGTCTATGGAGGAGATTATCTAACTTTGGAATCTCAAAGGCTGGGTCTTTTCGAATCGTCATCGTTCTATGTATCTAAGAAACGATTCAGTTTTTCCTTGAAAATACGTGCATGGTTGTCATGATGATTGTCTCTTTAATTATGAGCAGATATCATTATCGTTATCCTTGATTAAACGGTAGGTGTGCTCGAGAACTGACATGTGGATTGATTTGGATCAGAGCTCTGATTTATCCTTTCATCTCAATAATTCGACAGTCACAAAGGTTTCTAGAGTTTCACATTTGTCCCCAAGCTTTTTCACATTCCACTTTCTAGGGTCTCAGAGATCTAAAGTTCGTCCGATTTTCAACTTATGTTCCTTTGTCAAGATTCTTTTCGAATTTTTCTGAATGTCTTTCCCAAATTCCTCAACTCTTTCTAATTTTGGTTTAGGTGCTTCTTTAGAAAGGATTGTCCCCGGAGATTTCATTCGATTCTGTCAAACCTTTTAATTCGAAGCACAAACTCTAGGCCTGTTCCACTGACTTATCATTTGATATTATGGTACTCCCTAGGAAACCGACTAGACGTAATCTACATCCTCGCAAATCTGTCTCGCTTAGACCCATCGTTTTGAAAGTTGTTGGGATCAGTTTTGCATAATATGGTCTCGTTGACTCCAAAACATGATTGACTCATACTTCTATACAAATATACTTGGGTCGGTAGTTTTATCATAAGTCTCAAGTTGTGGCATCTAGAAACCGATTCGGGGATATACTATAGAGTATCTTGTCAGTTAATAGAGAAACTCTTCTCTCTTTCGCGTTCTCTTTTTTCGACTTGACCATCTTTTTGTCGATCAACTATTATATAATCTTCTTAATATCGTCCGAGGAAGCTCTCACATAATTGGGATCTCAATTTCCGAGTTGACTTCACTATCTCCATCTGCTGCCGTTTTGCTCACCAAGTATGCGGTTCGTGCCTTCAAATTTCTCCTAAGGTCAAAATTAGGCCTTTGGTCGAGTTTGTAACCCAATTCATCTGGGTTATCTTCTGGAAGTCGTCTTGAATGAGATCTTTCTGGCTACAGCTGCTCCTTCAGTTGCTCATAGTTCTTGACCTCGATCTGGGAGTCGGCTACTAAATGGTCTGTGATGATCATGTTCAGGATGATCTTCTCCATAGATTTTTGCATCTCCTTCCCGAATTTTTCAAACATGGAAAGGATTTTCGATGTTGCTTCCTGATTTCCTAGCCGATTCCTTATCTTCCAAGCCACCATGATTAGAACTATGACTTTGCACATAGTTCGATTGTTACGTCTCGAACTATGATGATTGTTTTCTACATGATTGTTGTTGACTTGACTCCCGATCTTTCTTGCCATTAGATCATAGTGTCCCACGGTGAACGTCAAACTGTTTGCACAGAAAACAGTTAATAGAACATACGCTAGAGGATTATCAATCTTGATAATGATCACGTAATTGTGATGATAATCAGACCGTCTATTGATGACCAAGATCCAGAGTAGAAATAAGATGTTCCCTCATTGTCTTGGACCCTCTATATTTATAGAATTTCTTAGCTTGACAATCAAGCTTTATTTCTAGAGATTCTAGTTTAGAAGATAATTAGAAAAATATCATATGTATGAAAAAATATGAATATTCTCTATAAAAAAATTTATATCCATATTATTCCTTAAATTTTCCTATACATAGATTTTTCCATATCTACTAAAGACCATTAGTAAACATTAGATGATAATATCTATGATCTTTATTTTATGATCATCAATTCCAATTACTTGTAAAAAGTGTATCTCACGTTTGATAATGTTGCTTATCAAGTTATCTATCGAGCACTTTAAAAAATATTACAAAAAAAAAAAACTATTTGTTCACTACAAGAATACAGTTCTAGAGCTACGGTCGAGGACTGTCGCCATAGGAGCAAAAAGACGAACGTCATTGGATGTATTTTAAGTGAAATTTTGTATCGCGCGAGAAAATACAACAAATCAGATTTTAGGTATTTGAAATAAGCAATTTTACAACCGAATCGATTGCTAAATTGACTGAAAAAATCATTCGAAGAATAAGGTTTAGCGATCAAAACGGTCATTAAGTTAACGACTGATTCGGTCGCTGTTTTATTTAGCAAGCAGTCTTTTAACGATCGTTTTTTACGATCAAAGGAAGTTGGCGACAGAACTCGGATTGGACGTCGGAGACATAACTCTCGACCGCCATAGATGGAACTCCGGTCGGCCGACGCCAACAAGAGTATACATCAATTTAATTCTTCTTAATATAATTCGTAGCCATGGGTATTCAAACACAAAGCCTTTATGTAATAACTTATGCATCTTGTCAATTTGGTGAATCGGTTCTTGTTGAAATATTTCATATTATTAAAATTTGGTTATTTCTCATCCCATTTACATCGACGGTCATGATCGTCATCATATGGTTGGTTCCAAGACTCTTCTTCTTACAATAAAAGAGACATGTGTATGACGACGGGAGCAAACTTAGCAATGACTTCTCCAAATTATGTCGACAGTTGACGACCATCATTATAAACGAATCGTTATCTATCTACGGGTGTCTCAAAACCGTCATCATAGCATACCTTTGACAATAATTTTTCTTGACTGTCGTCATAGACCTGTTTTCTTCTACTAATGTGTACACGGATAGTTGTTACAGCAAAATGTGTACACAGATTAACTTGTTCTGTTTTCGTTTAAATCAAATACTTTAGGACAATCCTTACAATCAGTTGGTTATTAGGATCATTCGGAAAATATAAGGATGAAAACACAAATACATGACCCTCGAGTCCCAACAAGAAATCGTTTCTTGCGTAAGATGATCCTGACTTCGTCTTTTAGGTTCGAACACTTGAGTTCAATGATGCTTTTTTCCATATTGTTCGTATCAAGTATTGGCTCCTTTGTCTCTTCACATCATCATATATAATAGGGGTCATATATCTATCTATATATATATATATATAATAAGTAAAGTTTTATAATAAATTGATGCAAAATAATATTTAATCATCATGTGATATTGATAAAAATTTATCTTGATAAATCTCAAATTAAACTGTTTCATTCTTTTTGAGATGAACGAGTAACTTTTAACCTTTGCCTTCCAACAAGTTACTGCAGGGAGAAGGTGAGATTAGAGTCAATTATACAGAAGTCTTCTGGGGGTATAGTTTTGGTTGACCCCACGTTGCGGTTGAAGTACAACAGCAACCCACTCAACACCAATTCTTCTTTGTTTTATTTTTCTGATCTTCAACGTAAATCACCATCTCCACTGTTCCTTCTCACGCCTCAACAAACCATTTATTCAACTCACACCTCACACATCATCTCCAAAATCTCATCGATCCCCAAAATCAACGAAGACGAATCAGTCTCTTACATGGATGTTGACCAACAACATCAGGGGCTGAGGATGAGACCGATCATCACAAGACGAACACCGCCGTCGTCGTCGTCGTCGTCGCTCGCCGGTGGCGGCGGAGGAGGAGGGATAGAGAAGGAGGAGGAGGGGGAATTGGAGGAGCCGTTGAGTCCGGGAGCGAGGATATTCCACACGTCGAAGCTGAATTGCTGCATCATCGCGATGTTCGGGTGCGAGACGGAGTACGATGTGGGTGTGGTTAAGGAGGGGCTGAAGCAGACCTTGATCAAACACCCTCGATTCTCCAGCGTTCCGGTAAGTTCGTTGTTCCCAGTTTTTTGTCGGTGTTGTGTCTGATTTCAATGTTCAATTATGGTCTGATTAAATTGGTATGAGTTGGAGTATTTGACTTGTTCCTGAAAGAGCATAATCTATGAGACATTTGGTCATGGTTAAGTTATACTAATGGGGAACTTTTGAGCTTTCTTTATGGACTTTTAACGTTCGAGATCTTGGTATGAAATTAGAACAGATAGTAGGAACGTTCAACTTGAATTGGAGATATGAATCTGGTTGGTGCTAAAGTTCGGAGTGATATGGCTAGGTATAAAAATATGAGCCGAGACTTGTAAGTTTTATTCAAGGTAGGTTTTGAGGAACATTCGGAGGGTTGCAAATGAGGCGAATCAGATATGATTTGAGTTCGATTCATTTAGATAAATGATAGATTTAAGTGAAAATTTAAGTTTGATTGAACCTAATCGAAACAGATTTTATATTAATAAGGCCTGGGGATTCATGGTTGGAGAAGGTTCTAAATTTCTAATAGCAGTACATAATAGCATCCACGCCACGCTAGAAGATGGCCCACGTGTATGAGAACCATAACTTGACAATTTAAGGTGACTGAGTTAACACGTTGGCATATGGTCCCAAACTCGAGATATGCTATGGATGTGGTATTCTGTTTATGTGTACCCCAATAAAAAAGTGATTCTTGAATGATGATTTTCTTTTAGTTAGCATTTTTTTGAAAAAATAATATTTAATCCTTAGAAATATTAAAACAAGACAGATGATACTCCATTAATTTTAAAATTGAACACATAAATTTTTTATCATAAAAAAAATCATATTATTTTGACACGAAATCGTATTAGAAAAAGTTCATAAGAGGCTCAATGCATATTCTTCGTTAGCTTTTAAAAAAATCGAATTATTTGGCATGAAACATCAATTTGATAGCGTATCATTTGCATATATTCAAAATTTAGAGAGACATATGTCACCGACGAATATTTCAAGGGATTTTTATGTTCTTTGTCCTATTTGTTCTCGAAGCGAAAATTTTAATCTGTTGGAAACTTACAATCACAACATTTAAGCCTTTTTAACAATTACTCCCCCATTTCTATAAAAAATACAACATTATATCATCACTGTACTATTCAACACGTATTTTGAGGAGTTTCGTTAGAAAAAAATTACGTCACTGACGCTGAAATAAAGTATATAACTTAAACTATTATTAGTGTTTCACGATAATTTTGTATAAACGATGTTTAATCGTCCCGTAAACGATTCGTAGCATGAATAACTCGTTGTGTTTATTATGAGACGGAGATAGTATTATTATGTTTGTTAGTCTTTCGATCTTGTTTACGTGTCTCACTTCTACTCGGTTGTTTGATAATTACTCAATATATTTGATCATATTAACAAATTTTTAAATCGCATTACTGCCAAATTTGAAATGCAAGGATCAATCATAAAAGCAGTAGAAGTCTTGGTCCAAACAAGACACTTAAAAGTGTAAAAGGTATCTTAATTGCAACAACTTATTGTTCTTGGGAAAGTAATTGCAACTACTTTGATTGTAAAAGTTTGGAACTTGTTGACAGCAACGCAAAGAATGGGAAATTTTAATTCGGATTAAGGCCACAGGGGCAACGTAGCCGGCGTTGTTGCTGCGGCACTTACAAACTTGTTTGTTTTCTTCTTTTTCTTCTTTTTTCGTGAGTGTCACAGCAGCAGCACGTGTGGCAGCGGTTTTAATCTATACAATTTTTCATGAATATGATGTTTTGATTAATGAGAGAAATTTATGAAATATAAATTTTCTTAATTATGTTTGAATTTCTTCCACCAATGAAACAGGATGCACGTCACGAAGAATGCTCCTACTTCCCTACAATACTGGGACTTTTGTATTCACCAAATAATGCTGAAGAGAAGCAATGCATATGATTGGATTCCACGTCTCTCTCAATAAACATGACTAATGGGCGATGGCCCCTAGTGTACAAATTAAGCGGGCCGGGCCGGATTTCGGTCCGGGCTTCGAAGCCCGGCACTGTAGCTTGGACGGACAGGCCCAGTCTGTGGGCCTAGGTTGGACGGGCCTAATGGGCTTTGACCCCGGCGGATGCCTGTCCGGCCTGACCCATGGTCCGGGCTTCCGGTTGATCGGACGGGCCGAACTTTTATCCGTCCGGCCCGATCAACCAGAAACCCTTTTTAAAAAAAGAGCCGTTGGTAGAAACCGGTGACGGTTCTCCGAAAACCGTCAACGTTTTTGGTGGTTTTCCCATGCGCAATCAGGACAGAAAGGTTGGTATCTGAGATCTGAGAAAATCGATGACGGTTTCAGAAAACGTTGACGTTTATTGTTAAGATATTCACCACGGACAAAGATAACAGTCACTTAAATAGGCATTGGTCGAATTGTCCAGGTAATAAAGTTAATGTCGAGAAAGGTCAATTACAATTGAATAATCAAGGTGGTTTATGAAATTATGAACAAAAAAAAAAGCAACGTGAGTATTTGGTTGAGTTTATTGTTCATAATGAATTACCTTGGAGTTTTGTCGATACTCCAAAATTTATTAGATATGTACAAAACGGATTACAACCACTTTACGAAAGAAATCATAGGAACACTATTAGAAGTGATGCATTGCGACTTTACGTGGAAGAGAGGAAGATCTTGATTAAGTTTTTTGAAGCATTTGAGGGTAGTATTTCATTGACATCCGATGTGTGGACTATTAGTTTTTCTATACCATATATATGTGTTACTGCACATTGGATTGATGATGATTTTACTATTAATAAACGTATCGTTGCATTTAGATTGTTTGCATATTCACGTACATCCGTCGAAATCTATGAAGTGATTATGAGTATATTGCGTGAATTCAAAATTGTCAATAAAATCTTATGTATTTCATTTGATAACGTTTCTAACAATAATGGTGCGGTGGATGATTTGAAGTTACAATTGAGACCCATTTGTGATGGGATCTTTGATGTGATGATTGTATGCGTTTTTGTTTGGACTTCTATCTAACTTTGTTTGGAAATTACCTTGAAGTTGTATTGTTGTTTGTTTGGATATTTCGGAAGTTGTATTGTTGTTTGGATATTTCATATGTTATTTGGATATTTTGATACTTGGGTTGTTGTTTGACGTATTTGATTCGATGTGTAAGCCTTTTTCATGATTTTGGTTTAAGGGTTATGTCAAGTTTCAATATATATGGTTAAACGCATGTGGAAGGTTTTGATACTCTATGAAGCACGTTCTGTTTTTTGCCTACAAACTCGAAAACCGTGACCGGTTCCTTAAAACCGTCAACGGTTTTGGACAAAAAAAAAACTGAGAGCAGAGCTTTTCATTTTCACAAAAAACGTTGACGTTTTATGAAAAACGTCAACGATTTTTGAAATCGTCGCCAGTTTTATGAAAAACATCAACGGTTTGTCCAAAACTTTGAGTACATTAACACTGGACAAAAAAAACCAAATTAACACATGCAAAACGTCAACGGTTTTTGCTATATCTTTTAATTTTTTTTTATATTTTTTTCGGGCCGGCTAAAGCCCGTCCGCCGGCTCGTCCGTCCGCCGGGCCGGATCAAGTCCGGATCAAGTCCGGATCATGACCGGATCGGGCCGGGCCGGACAATATATGTCCTAAATCAATATCCGATCCGGCCCATATCCTTGGATCGGGCTTCGAAAAGCCCGTCCGAGAGCTACTGGGCCGGGCCAAGCCTTACAAAAGTCGAACGGGCCGGGCAGGACGGACGGGCCGGGCCTAGTTTTGACAACACTATGGCCCCCTATAATAATGGTTGAGTTGCTGTTTAGAACAATACTGAAGCAGAGAAGCTGTCCTATAGATCTTTGACATATCATGAGCGTGCAAATGTGAAATTTTACGGTTTCATTTTGGGTGTTCATAATTTTTTGAAGTGCTTGTGTCATATCGAGGAATCAGTTCGAACTGATGATAAAAATTCTACTAATGTATATCTTAACACTCTCCAAAATAGGAAGGCACGGATCTAATTCGTGCCTCATATCACGACCTGCTTTGATACCATGTCAATGAATCTGTTTTACCAAAGTTTAAACTGAGGTAGAATGTCCGCTAATGTATATCGTAGCATGTCACGTCTCATGTTTTAAGTTTATTTTACAACCGAGATATATAACAACATCTTGTTGGTCGTGATAATCAGCTCCTTTTCCTTATTATGTCTAAACTGAAAACAGATCGATGTCCGATAACCATTATCAAATGTGTCCGTCCAAATTAACTGTATGTTCAGATAGCCTTGAGACTCCTTACTTACATATTGTTTAAAGTTAGTACCAGCTACTAATTTGTGAACACAAGAAAGAACAGAATTTATGATATAAAGCTCAACTGATCTCTGATTTCTGTCATGTACTTTGGCGAAGCATAGGTGGTTGATGAGAAGAACGACAGGAAACATTCATGGGTGAGAACCGATGTAAATCTGGACGACCACATCATTGTCCCGGAAATAGACCCGAATATGGACTCGCCGGATCAATTTGTCGAGGACTATGTGTCGGATCTGACAACCACCTCTATTGACAAATCCAAGCCATTGTGGGAATTCCATATCCTTAACGTCAAGACCTCGGACTCGAATGCCGTTGCTGTCTTCAAGATCCATCATTCGCTTGGAGATGGCATATCTCTCACATCGTTTCTTCTTGCTTGTACTCGGAAGAGCTCCGATCCAGAGGCGTTGCCTACTCTTCCCACGAAGACGAAGACTGACCCTGATGCAAAGGGGTTAAGGAAGTACTTGGTTGCTATATGGTTGGCACTTGCTCTGATATGGAACACTATAGTACAATCAGTGTTGTTTTCGGCCACAATGATATTCTTGAAGGACTCGGATACTCCTATTAAAGGTGCACCAGGAGTTGAAAGAACTCGAAAACGGATTGTTAGAAAAATCATCAGCTTTGATGATGTACGGGCAGTGAAGAGTGCAATGAATGTGGTACGTTTTTCCCAATGGTATATTACATGGCAGTTTTCATCATAAAAATGTATGTGCTATAGCTAAGATCATCAAGCTAAAATTCATTCTCTCGCATCATTTTTTTCAGACTGTAAATGATGTCATTCTGGGAATAACTCAGGCTGGTCTATCTCGCTACCTAAACAGGAGATATGGTAAGCCGAAATTCAACCATAAATACATTTCTTTGAACTTTCCAGTTGCTTTTTTGTTGCTGGATTAACGTGCAGTTTACATGTTTTGTACGGACTATGTTGTAGGAGATGAAGCTAAAGCAAAAGGTGAAGTCAATGAGAAGAAAGATTATCTTCCAAAAAATATCCGCCTCAGGGCAACCACCCTGGTGAATATCAGACCTGCTGCAGGAATTCAGGTGAAAGCTCTTCCCTAAATCGCCAGAACATGTTTTGGATGTAAGACTGGTAGTCCGTGTTGTAAAGCAGTTAGAAGGTTTAAGCAGCCTAAAAGATGTAACATCCTAGCATGTGAACTCAGTACATTACACTAAGGTCGACAAAACACTTGAATAAACTAGGTAATTCCATTTAGCCATTGATCTACAGCCTTCTCTTGACAGGACGTAGCACTTATGATGGAGAAGGGTTCGAAATCCAGATGGGGCAATGCGATTGGCTATATACTAATCCCGTTTCACATCGCCTTGCAAGATGACCCATTGAACTACATCCGTGAAGCTAAGGCTGTTGTTGATAAGAAAAAGCTCTCGCTTGAAGCAAGGTTCTCGCACTATGGCGGTAAACTCATACTGGAAAAATTTGGTCCCGAGGTAAATTTCTTACCATGCTAGAAACATGCTGATTATCTTTTATGGAGCATTTGAATCTGATGTTCTTTAAGTGTAAATGTAGGCGGCTTCGATTTCATCCTACCGAACTATTGCTAATGCGACAATGTCCTTCTCCAATGTCGCCGGTCCTGTGGAGGAAGTAACCTTCTATGGTCACCCGATCACATTTGTGGCACCAACCGTTTACGGACATCCACAAGTATGCAATTTCCTGCTTCTTCTATGCTGATTGTCTAAGATGAACTTTTAGCATCTAATCGCCTATTTTGACATAAGTTACAGAAACTCACTTTTCTAAACTACTATCGGTGCTGTTGCCATTGCAGTCATTGACGGTCCATTTCCAAAGTTACGCGGATAAGATGATCATTGTTCTAGCTGCAGATGAAGTTCATGTCCCGAATCCACACCAGCTTTGTGATGACCTGGTCGAGTCACTGCAACTTGCGAAGAATGCTGTCGAAAGGCGAAGGTCAAGCGAGCAATCCTGACCGTTTGCAGAATGGACTTTCATCATTTCAGCAAAACATACAATGTGTCGAAAACTAGTTACTATACATTCATATAGTTGAAGTGAAAACATAGGTTTTGAGTTGTAAAGTGAACAGGAGAGGACCGAGAGGCTTCTCATGTTGTATCTTTGTATTGATTAATTCCCTCCTAAAATATTTTTTATTTGGTCGTTTATATACAATGTACACTTGCTTTGATATGTCTTTCTATTTTTCGCATAAGTTGTTTCGTAGTTATCAACTTATGTTTTAGAAAACCCATAACTTCATTAGAATACTTTTTTTTTTTTTCCGAATCATTAGGATCATAGCAACTTAAGGATCTGGTTCTCATGTTGTCCACACGGAATAACAAGGCTATTGTTTTTCATCCCTAGAACTCCTACACCTGATCAATCTAGAAAAAAGGGTTTTCTCCATACAGTATTTCCTAACATTATACTTACCTTGCTGGCTGCTGCTGAGGTGAGAATAGTGAAGGATCACATTCAGTGATCTGATTATGAGTTTTTATTTGCACTTAGGTGGGATGTGTTCTAAAATCATCATGTTGTATATATGCAGAGAAGAATTTCTTGCCCATAAGAAATTCTCTTCTAAGGCTTTTAAATCCAATCAATTATCTCAGGACTGTCTATTAAAAAGTGAAAGATTTTTCTTACTATTGTTAATCATCTTATACAACTCATATATTTCTTTCGTTCCAGATAAATTACGATATTTTAATTTGATACGATTATTAAGAAATACATTGATTTCGTGGTGTTTTATCTTTATATTCTTGTGAGTGAGTGGAAGAAATTGTGAGTTGGTGGATAGAGAAAAATTAAGATGATGTAATAGAAAATAAAGGTAGTTTGAGTTTTTTGGCATTTATCTGGGACGGAGGGAGTATCATTTAAGATACATATCCTCTCCATCCCAGATAAATTACGATACATTATTAAATATAAACGTTTCACATAAATTATGACGTTTTCTAATTTGATAATTTTTAGGAATATAAAAATCCAAAATATTCTTATTTCACATCACATCATTTCTCCATCATTATATTTTTTTTTCTACCCACTCACAATTTTCACTATAATTGTTCTTGTTTTATCCTATTTCTCTTTTCTATTCACTCATAATCCTTACTATCTCTTCCTATTATTACAAGGATATTGTGGTACAAAATTATAAAATTAATGAATTCTTTAATAAATATGTTCAGTTAATTCTTTACAATTTATATGAGACAAAGATAATATCTTTTAAATCATTAAAAAAACACGTATCTTTTCTTCACTAAATTAAATTCTAATACTATTTTGACAAATACTCAAGACGTTTTAAGATTTTTCTTTTTTTCAAAAGATAAGAAAAAGACCTTAAATTTAATTTAATTATTTTGTCTTTTATTAGTCATCTTGTGAGCTTCAATCTATCTTACAAACAAGAACAGGAAAAAAAAAACCAATAAGATTGTAAAAGACCAATAAGATTACAATCTAAACAAAAACCAAATCATTAAATCTATCTAAAAATCCTCGAAAACAATTAAGGAAACAAAGATAAAAGATAAGCATATCATTAAACAAGGAAACCAAAGAGTTCTAGAACACCCCACACCCTATAAAACCCCCTCTCGCCTCACCCTCAGTTCTCCCCCAATTCTTTGCCAAAACCCTAAATCAAAATCCCCCAGATCAAAAACCCCCAAATCATAATCAACAATGGCAGTGCTCTCAGATTTCGAAGAAGAACCCCAACAACAACAGCAACCACCCAAACCCATCACATTCAGCGCGGCGCTGGACGTGACGGATCCGTTAGGGTTTCTGAGATCGGCGATGGAGTTTGTGGCGAAGGAGACTGAGTTCTTTAACAAGGAGGGGTCGGTGAAGGAGGTGACGGCAGCGGCGAAGGGGCTGTGGGAGAAGGAGAAGGCGAAGATGGAAGCTGAGAAGAAGAAGAAGGTTGAGGAGGAGAAGAAGAAGGTGGAGGCGGAGAAGAAGAGGGTTGTGAATGGGAAGGGGAAGGAGAAGGTGTTTGAAGAGGATGCGATGGATGAGGATAAGGAGAAGGAGAAGAAGGATGAGAAGTCCAAGTATACTCGTATGAGTTTTCTCTCCTCTGTTTATTTTGGGATTTGTTGTTTGATTGCAAGTTTTGATTTTATCATCGAATTCGATGTTTCTTTGTGTATGTTATTAGGGTGGGGTCACCTCTAATATTTGTAGAGTTGTGGTAATCTGGTGTGGTTTCGTGGTTCTATTGTTGTGAATAATATTTAGAAAATGTGGCCCTGTTGGATCTTTGTTGATGGTTTACAGTATTGAGTTTCTGTGCGAAGAAGATATATGACCCTAAACGTTGGGCGGGTAGCAGATGACCCCATGATTGTTTAGTAGTTTTTGTATAGCCCCCTTGAGATTGTCCTCGGATTATTATGGGAGTTATTGTGGGAAATCAGTGTTCTTGTACCTAATATTGTGGTATCTTGGCCGCTAGTATGGAGGGTTTTATGTTAGTGTCCTTTTTGTGTTGTAATCTGAAGTGATGGTCAGAGTTTTCTTGTTGGCTGTTGTAGCGGGTATGGTATTCTTTGATGCTATCTTGTTCAAAGGACATCTTGTTAGTATTTGTTTCCTTTGTTCTGATTATGTGCGATATTGTTACAGTAGTTCATTAAGTTATGCCTTTATGGTTAGTATAACAATTTGCCGTTTTGGTCTTCAACATCTCTGATGTTTGTATGGATGGTGTTGTTTCTGCCTTTTATGTTCTAAGTTCTCATGTGTACGTTAAGATTGTTTTCATGGTTGCCTTTTGGAGGAGGATATCCTCTTATCTCCGGAACTGTTCATTGGCGCTAATATGTTTTCTGTGATATTCATATGTCATCTGCTTCTCTTTTGCAGCTCCGAACAATGGAAACGGACTTGACTTCGACAATTACTCCTGGGGTCAATCCCTGCAAGAGTTGAATGTGACTGTCCCAGTTCCTCCAGGAACCAAATCAAGGTTCATTGTGTGTGAAATCAAGAAGAATCATCTCAAGGTTGGGCTAAAGGGTCAGCCTCCAATCATCGATGGGGAACTTTTCCAGTCTATTAAGCCTGATGACAGCTACTGGAGTTTAGGTATGGCTGTGTTCTTCTGTTGCTTTTGACTATATATTGAGCAAGTTGAACTTGTTTGATCATTATGGTTTGATAATGACATGTTTTATTTTATTTCTACAGAGGATCAGAAGTCGATCTCTATCTTGATGACGAAGCACAATCAGATGGAATGGTGGAGATATCTGGTGAAAGGGGAGCCTGAAATCGATACTCAGAAGGTTGAACCTGAACCAAGCAAGCTTTCTGATCTAGACCTGGAAACTCGGTCAACTGTGGAAAAGATGATGGTACTCTCACGACTCCTTTTTTCCATCCGTTCTGTCTAATTGCCAGCTCTGATGTCAAACGTTCAAGAGCTTCTTGTTGGCTAACCTCTTAATCTTTTGTCCACTGTTTTGCAGTTCGATCAAAGGCAGAAGAGCATGGGACTTCCAACAAGTGATGAGATGCAGAAGCAAGACCTGCTCAAGCAGTTCATGGCACAGGTTATGCTTCTACCATAATCTACACTCATGGCTTCATCGTATAGAATATTATGATCATGTCTTCTCATAGTAGGATTCTTTGTACTTAGGTTCGATTTAGCTTTTGTTTGGCTTCAAAGATTTAGAAAAGAGCAATGTCTTGATTGATTTCTATATTTCTCTTATGCAGAATCCTCAAATGGACTTCTCCAATGCAAAGTTTGCTTGAGAGGAACTATGGCTATCGCGGACGTGGAAGAAGCAGTAAGAGGGGCTGTTTTTGATATCTATAATTAGTAGGATTTAAGTATGGAGATCGGATGGTTTTTTTTTTTTTTTTTTTTTGACATTTTAGTGTTGATCTCTGTTTTTGGTGGCTTTTGCAAATAGTACAATCTTGCTACTTATTTTGATTTATATGAAGTTGAACTTTGTTTATGGTATCCTTCTTTCCTTTTATAGTGTGAGGCGAAAGCATTCTGGTTCATGTTATTGTTGTCACCCTGGTTGAGACATTTGATTTTCTTTGCTAATACTGCATTAGAATGGATACAAGAATTGTGCCAATAGTTCTTCCTATAGTGTTTGTCGTGGAAGGTGGATCATGCAACTGAAGTCAATTCAGGATGACTTGAGTAATTGATGAGAGCCTTAACTCGCCTGAACTCTTTGTCGAGATCAACTTCGACTTAACGTCAAGGATTGAAGGGCCTTAACTGAAGGTGTTCTTGCTAATACTGGACTACAATAGATTCAAGAATTGTGCTTGTAGTTCTTCTGATAGTGTTTGCCTTAGAGGCCTGAATCATGTAACTGAAGTCAACGTAGGATGACTTCAGTTATGGATAAGGATCTTAATTCGCCTGAACTCTTCGTGAAGAAGATTTCTAGGCTCCGACTTAGCACCAAGTTGGCTGCCATTGTAGGGTAGGATCGTATCACGATTGCTTTGGTGGGTTTCAGCATGAACGGGTGTTTCTTGTGAGATATGCAGGCAGGATAAGTGAGTCTGAGTAATTATTCTTGTCTATCGGATTAGCAGATGAGAAGGATGTCTAATGCTGAAGCTAACTTCCTGGTATTAGCGATCAGATAGGAGAGAAGCGTTGGAAGAATGGGATCCGTGTTGCCGGGATCTGAACCTACCTTATCGAAGATGCATATGGAGCGATCATATGTGTTTGATAATCACTTTGTTTCGATAAATAACCCATATGACCAGATTCACCTTTGTGTCGTTCTCTTCCATGACATGACATGGAAGTGTGGGAGATTAGGACATGAGAGAAATTCAATCAAGGGGCACGCATAGAGAAGTCATTATTAGTCCACATGCTTTGGATCTTTCTTTTTTTTTTTTTTTTTTCTTTTGGGGACGAGGGTGTTCGGTCCAACTCGCGTGCATCTCGACTAATCCTTCGTACACTGACAAGACGTCTTCCACTAGTATTGGGTAAGGTTTTGACCGAAGTCAACGAACGTGGTCAATATGGATTTTGAGGCTAATGGGATTCGAACCCAAAACTTTCAAAAAGAAGATTGAGTCGAACATCAATAGACCAATCCAGGTTGATTGGCCAACATGCTTTAGATCTTTGTTGGTTAAAGTAAACTAAACTCAACGTGACATTTGTCGATTTTACTTGTTGATCTTTTTGTTGCATTGGTCACAAATAGTTTTTCCTCTTGACAAATAGTTTAGTAACAAGGGGAACTCAACGCATTGGTAGCGACACGACAAATAGTTTTTCCTCTTGACGGTCGCAAATTCAATATGCGTAACATCATCAGTATGGTCACCAAGAAGATTCTAGACTTAAAGGAGGAATGGGATCCCCGGCTGTACTCCCCTCCTCTATCATGTGCTGTAAAAAATGAGAGCCATTGGATCTATTTCTTTGGAGCTTTCAATTTTCTTTCATCGAGATCCAACGGACCACAATTTTCACAACAAGAAACAGGCACAAGGGAGTATAGTTGGGGATCCGTGTCCCTTCAAGGGACCCCTTGCTTCCTCCTCCTTTTGCTTTCTTTTTTTTGTTTTTTTTGGGTGGAAGGACTCTTTTGTATTTTTAAACATTTTACTTACTCCATCCGAAATAATATGCACGAGTCTCGATACGATATGAAATTTTAAATTTGCTTTATATGTATTTAATTTTGATTGATTTAATTATAAAATCAAATTTTTTATTTTGATGGTGATGTTTATCGTGCCGATGTGAGAGGATTTCAGTGAATAATATTATAATGATTTGATAGGTTGTATAATAAAAACTTATCAAATTATGAATGTTATATATATTTTAAGACGATAAAATAAAATATTATATTTTTTGTTTTAATTTATTTGTATTTTTTTTTATGCGGCAAGAGATTTCATATGTGTTTTGAATTTTTATGAATTTTGACAAAGATTTTCTTTTTTAAAGATAGTAGAGTTTATTGTAACAAACGTACTGTATCAAAACATGATTGATTTTTTTTTTAGATTAAAATTTTGTTAAAAAAGGAAGGCTAGGGATAATTTCAGAGCATTTTTTTCATAAGTAAAATATGAATGTTTTAAAATTAATCTTTTTTATTCTGAATTTAGTCATTCTCAAAAAAATAATGTTACAATATTGAATAATAATAAAAATATTATAAATAAATTAAAATAAAATAAATATTTAATATGAGACGAAGTGAGGATAAGTTCATTAATTTGGATGCACTCATTCCACTTGCTGTTAAATTATGCGGTACATCTTGTATGTACTTAGTACAGGGTAGAGGGTTTGGACATCCGAGATAAAGATAAAAATAACATCTATGTATTTCACTCTTTCATATAAAGATATCCTTCTTCGTATACTATATTTGATGAAATTTATGCAGAATGTATTTTTTTTTCTTTTTTATCTTGTATGTATTAACTTCTGTCATGCATATGTAATTTCAACAAAATGTTTTTTTTTTTCAAGAAAGTAATTGTTCTGCGCTGATGTTTTGGTAGGATAATCTTTTAATAGGAGTATCATCTACGAGCATATTTATAGTACATCATCTTATAATGGTTCCAATGGCAATTCTAAACAAAGGGTAGAACTATAATACCACAAGAATACTTTCGGATAATTATTTCCTTGTTCACTAATTTGATGTGCTAAACGTGTGTTATCGAGTACCCACCAAAAAAGTGGAAGAGAAGCACGTTACAATGAAAATTAACGTATATCTCGTACAATGAATAAACAGTGTGACATGTTTTCGTTGGCAAAAATATAACGCAGATTAGAATTTCTTTTTTCCCTTGGATGATTGAAAGGGAGAATGCATGACAGTGGATAGTGACCGATGAATATGTCGCGTTTGTCATCTAATGTTCTTTGGTCTTCTTGTGCACAATTCATTGGTTATTTTAAAATTTTTTTGTCTATGTCTATTTTATTTCATTGGCTGTTGTTATCTTCGTGACAACGAAAGCCACGATTCCTTTCACTCCTTTCTCTAGCTTTTGTAGTCTCTATCGTTCTAATTCTAATGATAAGTCCACGTTATATTTGTTGATTTATTTATTTAATATTTTTTTGATACGAAAAAAGGTTCCTATAAAAAATTATATTTAACTCCTCTGAAGTATTGGGTCGTGTCATATGACCCCTATCAAGTTTAAAAATATACATTTAACTCTATTATTGTAAAAAAATTATTTTGACAAAAAAATTCATAAAAGGATCATTTTTATATTTTTCATTGGATCAAAAAGAAAACAAAAAATTATCCAAACATACAGCTTTGAAAAATTAATTTCAAAAATATTTATGCGGGATTTTAATTCCAAAAACATACAATTTCAGCGTTTCTCTCTCCTCCTCTACAATCTCATCTTCCTCCACCAAATCCACATTCGCCTCTACCCACCACCATCGCGACATCATCTTCATCATCGCAATCTCTCATTGGTCTCCTTATACGATCTCTCTATTTCCACTACAGACGATGGACCCAAATCAAAGGAGCTCTTCGGTGTGTTTGAAAAAAGTCAATTCAACGATGTTTTTGTAATATTTTTTGTTTTCTTGTGATCGACCAATTCATGGAAATGTTTTATGAGGACTAAACTTATGGATTTATATGGAAAATATGAACGATGAGGAATACAAGGAAGGTGTTCGACGAAATGTTTGAGAGGAATAATGTTGATCAAATATTAAACGATTTTGTTGTAAAGATTTTGTGTTTTTTTGGCATTGTTTTCTTCATCATTAGAATTTTTTTTTATAATACAGCATTTGTGAATAAAAATATTTTTTTCCTTCAGGCGCTTTATTTTTTTCTTCAGGCGCTCTGTTTTTTTCCCTTCATGCACTCTGTTTTTTTTCCTTCAAGCGCTCTATTTTTTTTCCTTCAAAAGCTCTATTTTTTTTCCTTCAAGCACTCTATTTTTTTTCTTCGGGCACTCTGTTTTTTTCTTCAAACGCTCTATTTTTTTTCTTCAGACGCTCTATTTTTTTCCTTCAGACGCTCTATTTTTTTTTCCTTCAGTCGCTCTGTCTTTTTTCCTTCAGGCGCTGTCTTTTTTTCTTCAGTCGCTCTATCTTTTTTTTCTTTAGGCGCTCTGTTCTTTTTTTTCAGGCGCTCTGTTTTCTGACGCTCTATTTTGGGATTCCGACGAGGTGATTGGATTCCTAGATGGCCAGATTTCGACAACGTCTCTGATGCGGTAGTCGGATTCCGACAACGTCTACGACGAGGTGGTCGGATTCCGACCAAGATTCCGACAACGATGGTCAGATTTCGATCAAGAACCCGACGACGGTTGGATAATGATAGGGGTTGAGGTGGAGATGAAAATAAAATTAGAGATTTAAATGGGATTGATGAATTGTATATTTTTGAAATTTAGATTCGTTATGTGTTTTTTTGGTATTTTTTTTCAAGTTTTTGTAGTTCTTGGTAAAAACCCCTTTAAAATTGAATTATTTTGATATGAAACATCATTTTAAAAAATTAATAAGGAGATCATTTACATATTTTTAAAGTTTATAAATTATATGTCATTGTCGAATAATTTTTTTGGGGGAGGGAGAATTATGCTCTTTTCCTAATATTTTTTAGATGATAAATTTACCCAAAAAGAAAAGATTGCAAATGTTTTGGGATCACCCGAATAGGAAAATGTTATATGGGTATTGGGATGGAAGGAATTCTCTCTCCGTTCCATAAACTTTGCAATGTTTTGACTTTGCACGCGTGTCGATACAAAGTTTGATATGCGTGCAACGGAAATCAAATATAATTTTTTTTGTAAATTTACCATGAAATATCAATGATCGTGTAAGTTACGTACTTCAACGTAATATATATTTCGAGACAATTGCACATAATTTGATATGAGAACGAAACTTGTATTAATACGTATAGAGTAGTATAAAATATGTACATGTTGCAAAGTTTATGCCACGGAGGAAGTATTAAACTTGTAAAATAAGGGACAAGTTACATTGTCTCATACTCCCTCTATTTGAAATTAATATCAATTTATATCATCACTGTATTACTCAATACATATTTTGAGAAGTTTTGTTATTCATAGTAATAATGTAAAAAAAATACGTTATTGGTCAAGGATTGAAGTATATAGCATAAACTATCATTAGTGTCAGATGACAATTTTATATAAAACGATGTTTGATCATCACGTGAGCGATCCGTAACATGAACACTTTTATTGACGATATAAACCAATGTTGTAATAATTCCAAACAGAGGGAATACTATATATCAAAACTTATCGCCACAAATTCAATCGACCTACTCCATCCGTTCTACAAAACATATAACACTATACAATAATTGTTTTATTCATTATGTATTTTGATGTATTATTTTTTAGTATCAATTGATACGATAAATCTATTTTAGTTTAGAGTTATAATATATTATTTAAATCATTATTGATGTTTCAAAATAAATTTATGAAAAAATATTGTTTGATTCTTTTATAACTCAGACCAATTTTATAATTTAGGTGACAAATATTGCATGGAGGGAGCCATTATAATGTTCCAATGTTTTGGACCGTGAGCCAATTACAATATCACATGTAACCTTGAGATGAGTAACACTGTGACACACTGTCACTCATCTTCCTAGTGTTATAAATTTACTGGTCTACCTCCACATCTACGGCTCCACCACTGTGGGAAGAGGAAATATCAACTGATCAAAAGAGACAACACACACCAAAGAGAGAGATTCTCTCTTCTCATTTCCTCTTCTGTGAAGTCATTGCCATTGCTCTGATTCTGAGAAGTTCAAGAAAGGAGCTTGAATTTTGAAATGAATGCAGAAAATGGGCTGATGATGTACTCTTTTTCCCATAATTTCAGTCATGAATTGCATCAGCTTCAACAGCTTTGCCTCTCCCACGAGCCCAGTTCATCAATGGTACTGACCTTTCATCTTTGACTCTAATTCTTGTATTTGAGTATTTTCTGGGATTGCCCAGATGGGAAAATTTGAATTTTGTCACTGCCCAGAAAGCAGATTCTGTGATTTTTGACTAGAAATTTCGTGGTAGAATTTAGTTAACCCTAGGTGGATGAGATTTGTTGAGATAATAGGTTGTGTTTTACAAGATTGTGATGATTTTTTGGTGTTTGTGTGTATTGGACGTTGGCTTTGGTCCCCATTGCTAGTGCATTCAAATGGTGTGACATTTTTGTGGCTTGTGTTGCTTGACAAATTCCTTTATGGATTCAAGACGAACTTGTAAGTTCATAAAACTTGTCAATCTAGGCATTCATATCTTAGGGTTTGTTCGTTTGGGTTTAATTTAATCAAACTGACTTATGAGCACTTTTGGTAACCAAGCGGCCCTTTGGTAAAATTGTTTATAAACTGCTCTTAAGAGTATGAATCATTGCTTAAAGCAAGTTTGTCCGTGAGACACACACTTTTAAGCCAAGTCAAACGAGTCCCTAGTCATGCCACCATTATCTCGATGCATATTTTTTTAGTTTTCCATCTCTACCTTGTATTTATTTGGATTCCTTTTTCATCCACTTGACTAACATATTACT
The DNA here is from genome assembly GCA_035668315.1 of Drosera spatulata. Taxonomy (NCBI): domain Eukaryota; kingdom Viridiplantae; phylum Streptophyta; class Magnoliopsida; order Caryophyllales; family Droseraceae; genus Drosera; species Drosera spatulata. The sequence continues at coordinate 24,476 of JAOVYX010000507.1, forward strand.
TGGGTCGATCCAATACTGATGGAAGAATTGTAGAAATCTAGTTTTGCTTTATGTTCTCTAACTCATCCTTTTTCGGGCAATGTGTGCTCCTGACACTCATGCTGTGAGATACTCAAATTTGCGAGAGGAATACATAGTTTCTAGTGTTCAAAGGAAATTTTTGGTCCCTTGGGATTCTAGCGTTTTCCGTTTCTAATATCTGGTTTCTATTCTCGACATTTTCAAGCTATATATCAAACAACTCAAAGCAAGTGCTGAGATTTGTTACTCTTTCTAATATTATGTGATTGGATGTATATGGACAGATTAAGTTAGTGCTTTGACGGGGTAAGTATAGAGGAGAAGTCAAATTTGTTTTCATTGTTTGTTTGTTAGATTTCAACTTGGTGAATGAAAAACATATCATAACCCGGCATATTCTTTTACTACTACTGTATTAGATAAGCATTAGTTAATCGGGCAATTCCATCTTCAGATTTGTTGACCTATTCTTCTTTTTCATGTGTTATTCCATTAATATTGTATACGTACTGCTTATGATGTACAACCTACGCTATCAAAGCTCAACATATGTTGAGCAAAAGGACAACAAAGACCAAAAAAGCTCAACATGTCTCCTAATGTGAATGCCAGTTTGTTGTCCTTTTGCTCCAATACCTTTGGTGGAAGGCTTGCTCTGACACTTGGAGGTGCCAAAGGCACAACAGTGACTTTAAGGGACATTTTCTTCTCTTTGGATCTGATTTTCACCATAATACCTTGATGTAGGGCAATATAAGTGAGCCTTCTAGCGTTTCGGAATATGATTTGGGAGGAGAAGGTGATCTTTTCAAAGCTCCGGAACCAATCATCCAAGAACCAGTTATAGGTATTGATCCCTTGGAGGTAGCAGCCATATCTCTGATGTCTTGTGGAGATGATATGATACCGGCTGGAGCACTGGAAGATGGAGATATGGAACCGCTACAAAGCGGGCAGCTTCTTAGTGATGCTTTTTATGAATGTAAGAAAGATATCCTGGAAAAGACTGCTGTAGAAGCAGCAGACTGTCAAGTTCAAAATACCAAGGTTCCAGCATTGCCAGTGGAAACTGAGATTGACAACAAGTTGAAGTCGCCTTCTGATTTCCCTCTTCAGACGAGTGCCAGCTCGGGATGTTTCACGGCAACGGACTTGGCAGCAAAAACGGCTTCTAGCAAGCCGAGTTTCTTGGATTTCTCTGTCCTCGACATTGGTGCTGCTTATGGCATGAGTTCCTTCGGCAGAGGGGAGATTGAGGTCAGAGCCTGTCATCATTCCCTTCTTTTCTGCGATTTTTCATTATACACCTGTTGTGCATGAGGAGTGAGCAGAAGCTCTTGCTTTATTCGAGATCAAATTCTTGGAGTACAATCTGACTAGAGCAGTTGTTTCTGTAAGGAAGTTTTTTTGTCGGTCTAGGCAAAGTTAGCTGGTGTCTTTACCTCTTTTTGTTACCGTATGGTAACAAGAAGGAAACCTGGCCCATGTAGTAGCCTGCTACGAAGCCCTTTGAACTGAGAATACTTGTGGTTAAGCAAAGTGCTCGTTGCAAGAGCATTCTTTTTTTCCAACAAGGAAGTTGCGCCGTAAACCTGGTTGTGGTGCCAACAAGCAAGATGCTATCCCCTTGTTGGCTGAGAAGTTCATAGGATTGAAATTGAATGATTTCTCTGCATATAGAATCTTTGTCATCACTTTTCCGCCGAGCATTTGTTGGCTTTGTGATGGAGATTGTGAACTGAGAAATGTTTAGAATGCTGCTGGCCATTTCCACAGGATATGTGCTGTGGTCATTGACTGAGTTTTTGTGGTAGACTCTTGGTAATGGCGATATATGCTTCATCCATTCTCATATTCAGCGACCTCTACTGACTGGGAGCTGCACGGCTGAAGATCGATTGGAGAAGCTTTCCAGATATAAAAACAAGAAGTCCAGGAGAAACTTCGGAAGGAAACTCAAGGTAAATATTTGTTATTTTGAGTGCTCACTTGATCTCATTTTTTGGCCTGGAGAACAATAGGCATGTTTCTTTTCACCACCAAAACCTATAATGAAGCGATAAGAAGCCATGAAAATACCTGCTTGATGCCAAGTTACCGTTGATGGCTGAAAAAATTATACAGCTCCATTGCTAAGATACGATATGTACTCTCTAGTCAGAGAATTTTTTAAATGATGTGTACCATTCGAGAATAGATGATTATCATCAGTTTGTATCAGAAGAACCATGCTGTAACATATATGGAACTATTATCTTGTGGTGAACAAAACTGTAAAAATTAGCTTTGAATAATTAAGAAAAAAAATTTGTTCACGAAGTCTGTAGAATTCAAATTTATTTTTGTATTGTACGTTTTTCTTTCTTGTTAAATATGCAAATGCAGCCAAGAAATTCCGAGATATCTATGATCTGGCTCTATGGAGCTAGAATGCAGGACGTGTAATAGGTGTTGTTGTGATGGCCGGTGTCAGTGTTGATGGAGTAGAGATGTTGGGCAATCTGTGTGGTTCGAGATATTGGAGGAATGGAGGTCTCGATGGAGAGGGTTTTGTGATCGAAAGACTCGGAGATTTCAATAGTCTTACTCCTTGTGCCGGCTTGGGTTTGGGATGATATTTACTCGACTACTATAGTCAGAAGGACGGCGCTAGAACCTATATGTCTAAGAGTTAATTATGGTTGCTTGCAATGGCTGTGAGAAGGAATTAATGGATTCTATATTATGCAGACTTCTGGAGTCCTGGAGTCTTTGATGGTGTTAGTTTGTGACTTGTGAGGTCTTGATCTTGTTGGTTGTGCATGTTTATTGTGTTCTTGTGTTGATCTTTATATTATGATCTTGTGTTAAGATTGGATGTACAACAATTATCAAAAAGAAATTAGTTCTTGTCTAACAGCAAATACTCTTTCGTTTCTTCTTCAGTATGCATGCAGAAAGGTGCTAGCTGACAGTCAGCCAAGGATCCACGGCAGATTTGCAAGAACAGAGGATACCGATGTTTGCAGGAAGCGATGAATGCTACTAGCCATATGGTGGTGTATGATCAAGTAGTAGTAGTGCACTTCCAAGTAAGCCATGGAAGAGGAGTAGTTATGCGGTCCAGATCCTTTGCTCAATAAGACCCAGATCGCCATCACCCTGTGATGTATCACATCCTCGTCTCTGCCATGTACATTAAGTTTTCTTAGTTCGATGTGCTTAAAGTTAGATCCAGCTTTGTATTAACATATGAATAATGGAAAGAGCAGGCATCCCCTCCTGTTTGTGTTCAATGTATTTTGCTCATCCTCATTGCAACCTGTGTCGAAGATGTACATTGTCCTAGTGTCTTTGTATGTTGCAACCGGAAACACGGACATGTTTGTTTGCTTAACTGTTGTTAACGTCATTGTGTTGGTTCTCATGTCAAGTTAGTGCTAGTCTTTAGGCAATGGACCCAAAGAAACAATGTTTTAGATGAAAACTTGATTTGTATTGTTGTCTCACTTCCAGAGTTTCGAGGATTAGCGGAGTCATATATATAATACAGTAAGGATCAACGGAGTCATACAAGACCCCAAAAGCTCAAACAGCAAGAACACAAATCTTGATGGCAATGGTATGAACTTAGCATAGGTGCTCCCTTTGAGTGAACTCCCATCATCGTTATCTTATGGCAATACATCTGGAAGCAAATATATGCTTGCATCAAGTACCCATTTTCATATTCCGTTTGGCTCTTGCATTCCTGTGATCAGCGTTTGTGATAATGGTGAACGGTCGGCGATAAGAGGTGATAAAAATGAACACAATTGACATTGTAGATTAATCACTTGCTTGTATTTGTCGGCTTTCATAACAAAACTTATGGCCTCCATATTTCTTCATCGCAAAGCTTCCCATTGATAAAGCTCCCAAGACAGGACAGACTCCTCGAACGAGGCTGCCCTTCAGGGGGGAGACCGGAGAGGAATCCCATGTGAATGATATATTTTCCCCATCAAGTAGGAAAATTTTATCACTCAAACAAAGAGCGGCATAAGCAGAAATTAAGTGGCCCAAAAAGAATGACGAAGAATTCATCAAAATAGTTCAATGTGTACTTTCAGCAGGATGATGTATCCGGGTTAAAACTACTGACTCGTACTCCAAAACAACCTCACTATCAACTGAATTATTATGCAAACATAATGAACCACTTACTTCGCCTCCCACCGGATCCACGGAACAATGGGCGTCCTCGCCGCCACCCTCCTTGACAATTATATTCATGTCTTCTACACTATTTGGTATGGTCGAGAAGCCAGGGGAGGATTCACCATGCAATAGGGGATGACTCGTCTCAGTTGTTTCCGGACATGGAAGTCTATCAATAATCCCGGCATCAGCGATATCAGGGACAGGTGAGGTTGGGATCTGAGAAGCAGGATCTTGCATTTCCAAGCCTACACTCTTTAACGAAACATCTTCATCAAGATCCACAGTGGGAGAAGGTGCTCCATACACTTCAGTGTCGGGAGTAGTTGAGGCAAGTTGTGTGATTGAATCTGCAGCTACAACAGGATGCTCTTCTATTTCTTGGTCTATAGGAAGCAACTGCTTTTCGGTTTTATTGTGCAGGGACAAAATCTGCTCGATACCATCCATGTCCAATGGAGGAGCATGCAAGTTCTTCAACTGAGAGATCACTGGGAGACTCTTGCTGGTTTGAGAATTGTACAAATCCAAGGCTCGCTGCATGAGAACAAACAAAATTTAGAAAAATTTCAATTGAAAAAGCAACATCGGCAAGGTATGCGGAAGGTTCAAATAAAATGGGAGGGGATACTAGCTCTGTTATTTCCCTGAAAAATAACATGGAGTAATGCTGTTAAGATCCTAGAACGACACTATAAACAGAAATATGATATTTCTACCATTATCTAGATAAAAGGCAAAGTAGTGTCATAAAAGACACAGCAGCTAGATATCTTTTCATACATAACACCAAGTCTCATCCATGTGCATTTTCCAAGCACTGCAATAAAAGGCTTAAAAGGAAAAATGAGTATAACTTGATCATATGAGCAACAATACAACTAAATCTTTCCTGCGGATCCTTTGTGCAACCATAGTTATCACGTGATGTCCACTCAAGAATACCGTACCTGAAATATGGAATCTTCAACCGAAGGGAAGAGTTGGATCCCGTAACAGGGATCTGAAACTTCTGAGCCAGCAACAAGAGATTCCTGCTAGAACCAGATGACCAATTGAAAATGTCAATAAGATCAAGGCAGAGGGCCCCCAACATAAACAAATAGATAAAGGGATGTAAATCTTCTACCTCCAAGAGAGCAAGCTCTGCATATTCATCAACAATTTCATGCAGCACCTGGGCTTCCAGGCTTTTACATTGATTATACAGTTCCAGATCCGCAAGTTCTGCTGAGATGTCAAGCTTCGAAAGATATTTACATAAATAGTTTGCAGAATTATCAGCAGCAGGTGTCTCGGGAGACTTCTCAAGACCAAGATTAGTAGGAGCAGGTGGAGTTTCTTTTGATGGTTCAAATCCACTGACAGCCTTCAGGGCAACACTCTTCCCCAAGTCTTCAGCATAGTCATTCTCCCCACGTGACCCTTGAGATTCCGTCTTAGAGGAGGCTTCATTTACAGAAGCCTTCAGCTTATTCTCAAAATTTAGGGAACCAGGACCCAGATCTGTCATATTGGCATCCCCATTTTCCGTCCATATGTCAGCATTTGTGTCCCTTGATCTACCATTCGGAAAGTGTGCAGGACCAAACATGGAAGACCCATCCCTCAAAACACCATTGTTAGCATCCCATCCATGGAAAGGAGGACCTGGTGCATCAACCATATTCGGCCAACCAAATGGCCGCACAGGACCCATGGGGAACCCATCAGCATTTGAGATGTAAGGAATCCCTGGATGGCCCATATCCATAGGTGGTCTCAGACCAAAGATAGGTGGAGGCAGAAACGGTGGTGGAATCATGCCTGGAAATGATTCTGCAGGCGGACCAATAGGCCCAGGAGGGAAAGGCATAAAGCCATTTGGCAGAGGAGAAGGCCATGCAGGAACACCTTTCCACTGGTTTCCGTGAGCTCGAGGAATGTTTGGATCCACACTCCTATAACGGCTAGGTTTATGACCTCTACTTTCTTTCCCCATTGAACCCAAGAAAGGACTATCAGCACCCCTGCGTGGTGGGCCAGAGATATGGGAGGAAGCATTCCCCTGTGCGGATCTATGACGGAAAGATGATTCACTTTGAAGATACTCCTTGGAAGATAAATCCTTGAGTAGTGCATCTTCATTGGCAGAGCCATCTCTTACATTATTGGAACCAGTACTCCTCCTATCCACTTCATCACCATCGAGGCTAAGTCTCCTGCCAGTTCTGTTCACAAACCTTCGATCCACACTGGTAGAAGGAGATCGATTCTTAAACCCATTGGGTGACACTTTCCTGGGTGGAGTCCTTTCCAGCGCAAGGTCTGCAGAATGACTGCTGTTAACTTTAACTCGCTTCTCCGCTGGGTGATACATGGGTGCCTCATTGTGCGCTTCAGAAGCAACCATTACATCTCTCTCAGAAACATAATGTTTTCTATCTTCACGGGTAGCATCTCTGCAACCAGAATTAATCAGCAATGACAACAGCACGGGCAAGAAAGTAAAACAAACAACGAAAGTACATCAGTGAAAACCAATTTTTTTTTTCTCCCTGAAAGGGGATGTTCATTGTACAGAAGTTGTTTACACAAGAATGAACATTGAAGACATCAGAGAAAGTCAAGTACCTGTATTTTTCAACGGCAGTGTAGGACTTGGAGCTTGGTGAGGGCAGTCCTCGATTACTACCAGTGATATCGTCTGAAAGACCCTTGCGTTGTAGAGACCTTTGTCCATCTCTATCTTCATCAACTTTGGCATTTCTAGACTTCAGGTCTTGATTGTCATTCATCTTGCCACTTTTGTGCTTCTCTTTGTAATAATCATCGAAATTTTCACTTCTGGATTTAACATTTCGATGATCGTCATGGTACTCAGGAGACAACCTCTTTCTTGTATCTTCTTTATAACTGGAAATTCTGCTGTCGAGATGGGAAGTATGATCATGGTCACCACGACCCCGATCCCGACAATCATCATAAGGATCACGATCATGTTCCCGCTTGTAGTGATCTCGATCATTCCTACCTTGATCTCGATCAAGTTCACGATGTTCATAACCTTGCCTACGATCACGATCTGATTCATGCTCATAGTCACAGCCACGATCACGTTCATAGTCACGATCACGGCCATGATCTCCCTCATAGTCAGGGCCACGGTCAAGTTTATAGTCACGATCACGGCCACGATCACGCTCATAGTCACGATCACGATCACGTCCACGATCCCGCTCATAGTCACGATCGCGATCACGCTCATAGTCACTATCACGGCCACGATCACGCTCATAGTCACGATCACCGCCACAATCACGGTCATGGTCGCGGTCACCCTCAAGCTCATGCTCATGGTACCGGTCGTCTCTAACACGACCATGGCGCCTATTATGGTCAGGATCATGGTCCCTATCATTAGTCTCACGTTGACGATTTTGACTAATCTTCTCACGATCATTGTCAGCATCATAAGACTTTAATTTCTTATGTTGCACTTCCAACTTTTTATTTTCATTCCTCAGATACTGATCATCAGACCTGGTTCCAGCATAATCCCTAGGATGCCTTCCCTCAGCCAGCTTTTCATCCGCATGCTTATTTACCTTGTCAAGATCTTTTGGGTACTTTTCTGTGGAAATCTCATCCTTGCGTTTTCCTGACTTGGAAGATTGATCCCTGGAAGATACACGTAAATCATCAACATCAATATCATCCTGGTGTATATCACCATCCCCCACACTGTCCCTCTTTCTCCTCACTCGTCTCACGTGTTCTTTCTCATATCCAGATTTCCGCACATCATCCTGGTTATCAGAACCTGAAGGACCATAAAAGCAGGATATTAAAAAACAGAATCTTTTTTTTTTTTTTTGGAAAGCCACTAGAATACAGAATCTGAACAAAAATGATGATGTGCAATACAATTTCTAAACATAAGTTCATCCCCTGTACATCAAATGAGTATACATACTCACCTCTTCAAACAGCAACGGACACAAATAGCGAAGATTCATGGGAATGCACTCAGCTAAAGAAGCAACAAAATCCTATTCCTGGACTAACGGCATTTTAAATGGCTTATATGCAAAGTTACAAGGGCACTTCCTAAGATCCATTCACACATAATACTCAGACTCCGTAACATCATACTAATGTTACTAATTCAAACGCCGCATAAGTATCAGTATCAATAAATAAGAATGCTGGGATGCAATCAGAACTCAAGAGATTTTAAGGGGCCATTTAGCCAAAATAGAAGGAAGTTAGTGGATCGCGAAAAGAATATTCAGAAAAAAAAATACTTCAAGTCCAGGGCAGAGCTCATACATTGAAAACGGATACATGCAAGAATAGATCATACAAAGTAAATCAAGGGAAGTGATTGACAGAAATAAATACAAGACAGAATCAGTCCGCTGCATTCTTTAGCAAAATTCTTTCCCTAATCCAGCAAATATCAAGCATTTAAATGATGAAAATTCCAACACATTCTAGTTTCTCCTCTAGGCTCCTACAACATAGCAACAGTGCCATCACATTAACAGTTCACTGAGAACCCAAAAATAAAATAAAATAAACCTAGTCGACCTTTTGTGCCATTTCCCCCCTTAAAAAGCATCTAATAATCCATTAAAGAAAATTCCAGAAGCATTATAAGTTATAACCCGCGGCTTTTACTCTTTCCAAGAGACAGATACATGATTAACCCTGCCTGGCACACCCATATAGGCTATTAACTATTAAGAAGAGAACTTTACCACCATTTCAAAAAAAAAAAAAAAAAAAGGAAAAAAAAAAGGAGAACTTTACCATTGCTAACTACATAGATGGTCTGAATTGCGGTTTTGATTGATATATAGCTTAACTATTGCTATGGAGGTGGTTTTTATGTTAGAATAAATAACAAGAAGCTAGAAGTAGCAGAGGTGTGAGACGAGCAGGATTCAATCTGAAGAACAATGGCTACCTTGCTAAACAGGTCCAATCAGTTACCGCAGGCCAACACTGAAAGGCTATCCAAAGAAAAGAAGATCTGTTTTAATGGTGCTTGAGACGTAAAAATTAACAAAACATAAAATACCTCAAGTGTTCATAACTATAACCACTTGACGTTAAAGCTTAAACAGTTAAACCTATAGCAATAAAATGAAAAAGTCTCCCTCCTAAAACAAGTGATAGAGACAGAGAGAGTGAAATATGCACTAAGACGTCAAGAAGCCACACCTTGAGACAATACAAAAATTCCAAGTAAATCCAAGCCTTATATAGAAAAAAACTCATATAAGGAAGTAAAATAAACATTCAGTTTAAACCTATCATTGAATCCCAAGATAGAATAAGTTACTCTTTCAAAACCAATAAATACCAAAAAAAAAAAAACAAAAAAAAAAAAACAAAAACGAATAGTTGCCAAGAGAATATATGTACACCTGAACTCACCACCATCCTAAGAAAGTGTTGTAGGTAGTAAATCTTGCCTATCATTCCCATGATGAGAAACTCACAACACTATAACTGAGAAAATAGCAACCAAGTCCCTGAAGTATCGAACACTAGTATTTACTTCGTCTGTCTGACTTTATAAATGGGCACACAACCCGTATACTCTTTTCAGGAATCACAATTTAGCACACCGTAACCCTCCAAGTTTTTGCACAAAACCACTGTTAAAAACCCTGAAACGGCCATCCGCCTATTTCCAAGGGACACAGCATAATATGGCACAGGTCCCAGGATCAAGAGAACCTTATGTTAGATTTCTACAAACTGAAATACCATGATAATATCAAGTTTAGAACTAAACGAAATCAATAGCTAAAAATGCCAATCAAACAAAGGAAAAGGACCAAGAGCTGTTGGCTAACATTCCACTTTTTATAGTGCAGCATGGCTTGACTAGTATAATAGAAAAACATCGAATCAAATAAATAGAGAAGTCAGTGTGAGATTTCATTACTGGCATTACCAGTTAACGGTTTCACAACACGATCTTCATCCAATTTCACATTTATGCTACCTTCACCATTAACCAATCTCTCACTTTTTGCCAAGCCATTCCCCTTCCCTTCACCCTCGACCCTTGCTTCCTTCTCGGCCTTATCCTTCCTCTCAGACCTATGATGCTTACTTTCTCCTTTACTCTCAACCATCCCAGCATCCCACTCCCTCCTACTTTTATTACTCCTCGAACCCCCTTCATTCTTGATCGCCTCCCACTCATCCTCACCTCCCAGCCACCTATCATCATCTACCAGCTCTTTGCTCTTCCTCGACGAAGACCCTCCATACTCATCATCATCATCCACCACATTCACTATCCCACTAAAATCATCCCTTTCTTCAATCGAACCCAACCCCATCTTCCTATTCTCCCTTGAAATCGATTCCTTCCTGCTCCCCCCACTCTCCTCCCTCCCTTTCTTCACACTATAATCCTTCTCGGAATCCAAGTAATCTCTCCCCTCCTTCGAGCCATGCTTGCTCGACTTACGCCTCAAACTCCTCATCATCACTAACCACAAAAACCATTAACCACCCGCACAAAAGCCTAACTTCCACCGACAAACTACCTCGACCCTTAACCGCCCCCGAATCAATCCAATTTCAATCCAGTCATGTAATCACAATCTCGAATGTGCAATGAAACCCTAATTTCTCTAACCAACAGACACCCTAATTGGTACTCAATTGGATTGGGAAAGGGGGAAGCAACAAACCCTAACTGCCAAAACTGTCGCCGGAATTGGGATCGGCGGTTGCCGGATTCGGGAGACGGCGACGGCAAAGGGGTGCGCAGTCCCGGCGAGATCCTGGCGACGCGGCGGATCGATGAAATGGGAAGAGAGAGTTGTTTGGTTTTGAGAGAGAGAGAGAGAAAAAACACACTGGAGTTTTGTCTCGTGCATCACAAACTATTTTATGTTTTATGATAAAACAGAATATTTATTTTTTAAATGATTAAAATAAAAATTTAGAAATTATTTTTGTTTTTAAAGTTTTTTTATATAAAAATCATTTAATTTAATAAAAAGATTTAATTTTAATTATTGATTTTTTTTTTCTTGATGTTAGTTTTTTTTTACTTAACAGCAATACCAAACAGCCTCTTAATTTTCACCTTTTTTCGAAAACAAAGGATCTAAGACAAAACTAAATAACTAAAAATAAAATAAAAATACTCCCTTTGTTGTTCTATTGATTATACATACACAAATCGAGATGAATTTTGGTCCGTCTCATGGGACGGTCACATGATTTTTTTTATAAATTTTTCGTGAAACGCTAATGATAGTTCGTTCTGCTTAAGTAGTATAATCTAAGCTTAAAAAAATTCATTTTTATGTTGCCTAATGATAATATAAAGCTAGTCAAAATACGTATAAAATAATATCAAAAGTTAAATTGTTGCTATTTTCATGGGACGAAAGAAATGGTACAAAGCCGCTCTCAAATAAGTGTTTGATTTTAGATTAGTTGTCACTGTTTTCGTCGTAACTTTCCTGCTTTTTGTTAGGTGGAGTTTTCTTAATGGTAGTTCGCTCTCTTTTTAATCATGAGATAAGAGATTCGACACATGAGGACATCGGGAAACATCATCCTTATGTAAAAATGAGAATAAGATCTAAGTATATCATTTTATCTTAAAAAGATATCCTTCATATTTTATATTTGATCGAATTATATGGATATGTTGTTTTTTCTTTAGTTTTTATTGCAATACTAACAAATAGCCCTGTGTTTGATTACTTCCTTCAATTGGGATGATGTAAATATTTCACATCTTGATTATCACATGTGTTTCGAATCTTAACAAAGTAAAAACCTTTTAAATAAAAAATAATCGAGTTTCATATTCGTGTAACATAAAATTTACATCAATTAGTATAATATATAATTTAAATCAACATTATCCATATTATTGACACTTATAATTCTTGACAAAACATATACGTAGTGCATCATAACCTGGTTGACCAAGGGTCACATTTGGTGCTCCTTGCATATATATATATATATATCGATAAATGGATTTTACAAAAGTTAAAGTTTATTTGGTCTTTTCATCCAAAATTAAATGTTAAATTCATGAAAACAAAATCAATATTTGATGTGCCAACTATATTTCAAAAATTTAAACAAAAATAAAAAACTAATTAGAAAAACAATGTAGGAAAACTGTTAAGTCTCCGCAAACTTACAAAAAAACCAATAGCTTATTCAAAACACGATACGCAAACAATATGTAAAATACCCCATGGAAAATTTCATACTGATCGACTAGACAAAAAGTATTACAAAATGGTAAGTAGCTCAGCTAGTAGAACCATCGCCAATCACCTCTACCCGGGTCTATCATCTGGTTTATCCATCCAGAGTGGTGGCTGTATAAGCCCAGTAATGCTTATGGTCCTATTTTCTTTAGCTACAAATATTACACGACCACTTAGTACACATCTCGTTCTACATCGCCCTGCTTCTCTTTCCCCTTCCTATAAGAAAGCTTCCGAGCTGCAACAGCCGCCCATGAATGTTAACCGGGCAAGGAGAAAACTCGATCTTTCTTCACCAAGGCACCCATGGATGTCTTAAAGCAGCCGAGCATGGCAAGTTTATGCCTTTATGGGACTCCCGTTCCTGGAAATCATGCCATGCATCATATTACCCATTGATAGAAGCAGATTTTGTACAATTAACATCAGAAACAGATATCAGATTCTGTACCCAGTTGGCTTATAAATTTTGACAAGGACAATCCCTTTTGTAGAGATATTAAACTTGGATGGTAAAACAACAAACTTCGAAATCACCCATCCATCATCTTGATGATCATAAAACAAGTCTAGGCACATAAAAAATCTTATGATTTCACATAAATCCAAGTCTTTCATGCAACTTAAGGATAATGATCGTAAATTCAAACGAAATCAAGGAACAGACTATCGTGCAAAGAACAAGTAAAATATTGATCATGAAACTAAGGCTCGTCCCTGTCTTTGTTCCCTATCAGCAGTTCCATGATACATAGGAGATAGCAACTGGGATCTACATGGCTACAACAGTCATTTGCTTCTGTGTAAAAGACAAAAGAAAGAAAAAAACAAATGCTAGATAGATTTTCAAACAGGAACTTACACGATACCGGTTAAAAAAGACACTTCAGATCAATCCTTGTCGCTGGAGATCAGTAAATGTTTTCTTGTTGTATATGTTGCCTTCTTGATCTTCATACTCTTCTTCAAGGTCTGGGCGCCACTTGTTCAGCCCTTGCTTTTCTTGTATTCTATCCCATAGCCTCTTCGCATCCTGTACAGATTGATTAGCATGAATTAATTCACAGAGGGAGACTAACTTCAAAAGGAGGACTTTAGATTCCGTCCATGTGAGCAGCTATTAATACCCCAGTTCAATGAATAAAAGAAAAAGAAAACAAAGAACGTACTTCTATTGATGTGATCTCGTTGAAGTTCTTTGTATTTGGAATACCCAGGCAGCGCATACCATGTTGATGACGCCATTCCTTGAAATGCCTCTCAAAGGCTCTGCGGCCCCAGTAACTATGGTTTCCACATATCTCACACTTGAATTCCTGAAATTACATAGCAAAAAGTGGCACCAATTAGAAGGCAACCACACTGGATGAACCCGATTCCAGAGTTCCTGATATCTTAATGCTTCATTATGATGAATGACAATACACGTTGTGCTCGGCCTAGGCCCCTCATGCAAATCCAGGATAAAACAAGAATCTTGAACTTGAAAATGTAACATGAAAGCAAGTAAAACATGCAAACTAAGGCATATATAAGAATCCATGAAGAGAGTGATTTGTAACTTAGGATTTTAATCCATACTAAGCGGCCTCATCAACTTGCAAGCACTGGATTAACAGCAAGAATCTTGTATATCTCTAATAAAATGCTCAATAAGTCAACAGGCCCCAGTTCTGAGCTTGCATTACATCAGATATCAGAAAAAGAGAAGCTCTAAACACAGCACCTGGGCCAGGCCATGAAGCTTATAAAGCCAGTAAGGTATAGGCTTCCCATCCCAACCCATAGGCAGCTTGAGGGGATTGTATATCTGCTCCTCATCATCATCACTCTCAGCATCTACTTGCTCATCTTCCTGCTCAAGATTCACGATAAACAAAAAAAGACAAATGTAATTGTAAGTTGTTCTTTATAATTGAGAAGAAATGAGATCAAACTCTAGCAACCCCCACTGGTAAGTGGTGCTAGTTATGTTGTGTTTGTTAAATTAGATTCTGAACCACGCTTCACGTCCATGCAGTGCGCAAGGGGTGGGAGTGTCAGTATTCAGATACAACTAACATAGTGGGCTTTCTACCATCATCCTGGTTGGTAGAGATGGCTCCTTAACATTTATTACAGAAAAGAACCAAAAAGAAAAAACATATGAAAAAGACAACTTCTGCTCACCTCCTCTCTTTCTTTTTCGATTTCGTCATAAGTCAATGCCTGTTTCTTCACTAAATTTTCCTTTGTCCGGACGATTGTCTGCATCAGATACGAACCAGAAAAACTAGACATTTATCATTCCGTTACAGAAATGACAACATCTATCCATACCCAAAACAGCTATCACAAATCTGAAAGTACATATTCCACATACGTTAAAAGATCATAGAAGTCCCAAAAAAAGAAAAAAGAAAAAAAAAGGTCACGATGGAAGAACTAGGAAACCAAAGAAAAGAGAAGCAAACACCAAACGCTAAGACAGCATAATTACAGCAAGATAGGCACCATCAATGCCCAACAAAGACAGCTAACCTCATCAAGCAATTCACAAAGTTTCTTGAGTTTTGCCTCCATCAGTGCTATTTCTGACAAATTATCCTGTTTTGGTGCCGACAAGTCACCATTCTGCTCCACTTTATGACGAGGATTTGCAAAGTGCTTTCTGTCCAATTTGTCAAGTGGGGTATCCTGCACCAATCAAACCAAATCAATAGACTAAAACATAGAGTAGACAAGTCAACATTCTAATTAAGTGAATAGAAAGACATTCTGACATGAAGGGAGCAACAATAAGAAAGAGAAATCAAGGTGCACTGTGGATACTTGAATAGTAAGAAGGAAAGGTAAACCTAAAACAAAATCACTATAACTCAAAAGAAAATATTTGGAGCAGGGAAACACCAATCAGTCACTACAAGATTGACAAGCTAAAAGCAGTTTGATTATGCAGTAAGAATTATGCTTCTATCGAGCAGTGAAGAAACCATTTTCACGGGCTAAGTTATCGCCCTCTCGAGGCCGACATACGGCCATAGGCCCCCGCTATGAACATGGGATCTTCTGGATTCATCCAAAATATCAAGTTGTATTAAAATTCATTCATTTGCATAAGATAAGTTGAACATAAATCGTTGCTATGGTAACACACACATTACTAATAACAGGAACTAAACTCATAAGTGCACTACAAGGGTTTAATTTCACTGACATCCAGGAAAGGCCATCAACTGCACAAGATAAATAGATGTTTTAAGTTCTTGTACAAAATGCACCATGCTCACCCCAAAGAATTGAAGTTTTATAAAAAGAAAGAAAGAAAAAAGAAAAAGAAAAAGATGATCATTATTGGTACATTGCATCACCATGACTGGAAGAAATATTACCTTTGTGAGAAAAAGTCTCTCTGCTCTTTGCTTGAGCGTACCACCAACCTTTAATCCAAGGGCAGCCAATGCCTATCATGGAACAACAAAGCTGCTTGTAAGGTGATGAAAGATATAGCAGCAATGCAGCATCATACACATAAGGTTCAAGGTTAAAAAAAAAATAAAAAATAGCAATCAAGTAGTCGTCATCATATGACAGCAGAAACAAACCGACTAAAGCTGAACCCCCCTTTCAAATCATTTTTTACATGACTATCATTTATACCAAAACTGGATTGGTGAATAAGTGAATTCCAATACAGGAGATAAGTCAAAACATATTCCTTGACATAAAAAAGAGCATTAAGCATGTTTTTTTTACGCAATCACAAAGATAAGTCCTAGACCCATGATCTACTTCCAGTTCTCAGTGTAAAAAACAAATTCTTCACAGGTTATATTCAACCAAAGGCGATGATCATTTATGGACAATTCCGAGCTCTTTACTGAAAGAGTAAGCAACAGTACGTTTATCATTTATGTTGTCATGAATTATGCTACCGATACCACTAAAATAAACAGAACGTCATTCTAGCAAAAGTACGAAGCAGATGTTTCTTTGTAATGATAAACCAACCTCCTTCAACTTCTCTGCTCCCACTTCCATTAGCTCTCCCACCGTACTGTAATAATCAGGATCAATTATGCTGCCCTGAAAAAGAACATCTTTCTCTTGTTCCTCTTTCTCCCATCCTTCCACTTTGCCATCCTTCCACTGCTCCTCAAATTCAGTTGATACCTGTGAAGAAGATGAAACACAGAAAATTTAAAAAACTTAGGTAGCAGTAAAACTTGGGAAGCAAACTTTGCTAAATAACAGAGGTAGGAGTAAGATCCAGCTCGACCTCATAAACTAGTAGAATCATATAATAATAAAATGAAAACACATTCACAAACTATCCCATGAAACAAGTCTGTGCTCAAGATTTCCTTGCGGTAACACCAAGAAAATACACTGAGCGTAGAGGCCTCCCCTTTTCAAGATACTTTCACCAGAATCCTTGTGCACGAGGATGGATGCATTAAAAAATAGATTACTACAAGATAAGCAGATCTATCCGAACCTTAAACCATCTTGGTTGGTCAAAGACGAAAGACAAACTTTTCAAGATCTTTGAGAATCGCAAGCATCCAAACATGGAGAGCTTAAAATGCCAGATAAATCTTTGACCAACATATATAATACATAAGCAAAAGCATTGAGACTTTCTAGAACCCAATTTGCAAAACATGAAGCTAACCTTTGCAAATATTCTATCCAGATCTTTCAATGGCTCTGTCCGCTCAAAAAAGTACATAAGGTACTCCAGCAGATCAGAAATGTATTGTCTGTACTCACTACAAAAACACCAAACCATTCCGGAAAAAAAGGCCATGTCAGAACTTGTCGAAAAGCCCAAAGAGGGCAGCTGAAAAATGCAAGGTATACCTTGACATTTTTAGCTTGCGAGGAATCTTTTCTGGGTGAGAAAAGTCATCAAGGTATACCGAATAATCCAACTTTTCTTCTTCAGATTTGCTTTCTCCGAATTTTGAGTTCACGAACTTGTGGTAAAAATAATGCAAGTCTAGGTACCGACCATGAGCTTCCTGATAGTTCAGTGAGCCTTATTAGCAGAAACGAACCACGCAGAAGAAGCATTAATTGAATCTAAGGAATAAACAAGGCTAACCAATCTTTTTTCCTGATACAAGAAGAAAATGAAGAGATAGCCTTCTTTCCTTTGCAGGAAACCAAAATTTACATGCGCATTTCTCATTTCACCAACACTTGGCACATATACGCCGAGTTAAGTCAGCTTCATCCCAGAAACCACATTTTATCCCATGTAGCCACTCCTCACCCCTCCCCCCGGGCCACCCCCA
>JAOVYX010000508.1:0-13582 GCA_035668315.1 Drosera spatulata
GGGCGCAATACAACATGAGCGTAAGCTTCCTATGAAATCACAGGCAGCTAGTAATAATATTTACAAAGCAGTGCCCTGGTCAAGTCATAGATTCACATAGAAGAATATAAATAGAAAAATTCCTTATACACGATACATCCAAGTTCTTTAACATGCTCATGTAGTCTAAAAAAACAAAACGCACACTCCAGAAAGCAAACTACACGCAAAACAAAAACGTGCACATGTTTACATGATACGTTGAATAAATTATAATACCTCTTGCAAGCAAATTCCATCCATCGTATTGAAAATTCTGATCAGAGTTCCCTTCGTACTAGCCGTAGCAAGAAGTAGCCCATCAAGGGTCAATGAAAAGCATCCCAGTTGAGACTCATGGGCTTGGATTATTTTCGTTAAACTAAGCCCAAAATGCTCAATTCGAACTTCTCCTCTTCGACGTCCAGGGCAAACCAACACAGATGTATTCATACTGTGTGAAAGGCAGCAAAGACCTCTGGGGTTCGACACAGTTTCAATCTGATGCAGTAACTTAAGGCCTAGAAAGTTGTAAACAAAGACCTTGTGCTCCAAAACAACTATTAGGCGATCTTTCCTCAACTTAACAGCACGAACCTCGGATCTGAATGAAAATTCTCCAATGGATCGACCCTGTTGATCATCCCAGATCACAACTTTGTTGTTGGAGTATGGGGAATCAGTAGCACCACCAACCAATGCAAATAAATTGCAACGAAAAAGCATCTCAACAGTTCCATAACCCCCTTTCAGATCCCTTCTCCAAGTTTCTCTAAAGGGCTCGCAATTATAAATGCGAAAACCATGGTTTGTAACAGCGGCGAAACAACTATAATCCTGGTTCCAGGACACATTTACTAACTCTGTGGTGTCAGGATCATTGGCATCTAGCTCAAGTTTACAAAACGCACCAGCACTTCCTGAGTTCACATGCTCAAAGGAGTTAAACTTCGATGATGTTACGAAGTCTTGTGGGGTTGAGATAGTTGAATTCATCAGCTCAGAAGACCACTAGGCAATCACAAACATCAATTGGTTACCCAAATGCACTGCAATAACAACAAAACTGAAGGTCATACTCAAGAAACGGATAAAGGCTCCGAGTTCATTGGAAAAGCATCCACAACGAAGTCTTGAACCATAAGCACAAGAAGTTAATTTGCCGCATCAGATAAGAGCATGCAGATAAAGTTCATATAATGCAGAAGCTGGCAAAACATGACAGAGACACAAATTCAGGGAATATAATAAATACATAAGACGCTACTAAAAACTACAAGGATAGTAGCAACTCCTTGGAAACCTTGTCGAAATAGCATTAACCATTGGAAATGCTTTAACATTTTCTTCTTGGAAACCTTCCCCACCAAAAAGCTCCAAACTGTCCCATCATTGCGACATCAACCACATCTAACTCCTCTCACAACGGATACAATAAACCCCACTATCCACGTAAAAAGTAGAGAGATTTTCGAAAAATTATCAAAAACTCAACACATACATAAAAGCATGATCCCTGCAGTGTTTGCATTTTCCATGGGATGGAGGGAGTAAATATTCATGTCATAGCTAGGTTAACTGACGAGATCGGTTTAGTATTGCACATTCACCTCCGTTACGAGGCAGACAGGAGTAACCCCCCTACACAAGTGAATCAGCATTTAGGTCAACTTGAAGAGGATGCTGATACATCCTTGGACTCTGAAGATTCAGAGGATGATGAAGAGCAGGACTCCAGCCAAGAGGATATGTCTTCAAGGCCTGGGATGCTGATGATGTCTGCTCCTAGTACTCAAATTGTTCCAGAAACACAGGAAAGCTTTGGTCGGGTTTTTGAACTCGCTCCAGGTCTGGATAAGGTACCGGCTGAGCTCCCCACCCAAGAGTTACAGGCTAAGGTAACTAAGCCTAAGAAGAACTCCCCAAAGGAAGAATCTTTCAAGAAGGAGCCCCAGAAGCAGAAAGGAGCCCCAGGAGTCTCTGGTACTTTAGACTTGGCTCCTAGAACTAGGAGAAGATAGCCATGGTACTTAATAATGAATATAGGTTGTTGGAACATAAGAGGCCTAGGCCACACAATAAAGAAAGCAGAGGTAACTAGTCTTATCTTAGCTAGGAAAATGAAGCTTTTTGCAATCTTGAACACCAAGATTAAGGAACAAGACCACCATAATGTACTCCAGACTATGCTTCCGAAGTGGAGAGTCCATGGAAACAATGATTGGTCTGACAAAGGTCGAATATGGGTCTGTTGGGACCCTAGAGCTCTGTCTTTTGATGTGGTGCACATGAATGATTAGGCTGTGCATGGAAGGGTCAGATATGGAGAAGAGGGCAGGGAGGTCGTGGTATCTTTCATCTATGGTGAACCCACTTTTGTTAAGAGAAGAGCCATGTGGAGAGACTTAGAGCAGAAGAGCAGCATTTGTTCTGGTATCCCTTGGGTGGCACTTGGTGATTTTAATGCAATTTTGGATGTGTCTGACAGATCAGGACGCGCTAAGAAATGGTATCCTTCTTTTGATGAGCTAAGGGATTGTCTTATGAATGCAGGCCTTGAAGACTTAAGGTATAGAGGCTGCACATATACATGGTCAAATGATTTGCAGTGTGAGAAAGCATGCTACAAGAAAATTGATAGGGTCCTTTGCAATAATCGGTGGATGGTTGAAAATAATGCATCTGAGGCAGAATTTCCTCCGGCTGGAATCTCAGATCATTCGCCTATGATTGTAATGATACAGGAATATGATAGCATCAGATCCCCCTTTAGATATTACCGCTTCTGGAGTGATCATCCGCAGTATGAAGAGGTAGTGAGAACAGCATGGAACATTTAGATTAACAGTATGTTCAGACTAGCAAAGAAGTTGAAGAATGTAAAAAAGAGCCAAGAATTCAGCAAGAGGCACTTCAGTGCTATTTCTGAGAGAGTCAAGTGCCTGAGGTCTGAAATGGAGGAGCTGCAAAGGAATTTGCTAGAAATCCCTTTGATCAGGAGCAGCCAAGTAGGAAAGCCAAACTGTGGCTGCATTTTTTGACATGAGATCAAAAGAGGCGGCACTGCTCAAGCAGAAATCAAGAGTACAATGGCTAAAGGAGGGGGATAACAATACCAGATTCTTTCATCGCTATGTTAAGACGAGGGAGAATAGGAAGAGATATCAGCCCTGTTAGATCACACAAACCAGCTGGTGCAAGGCAAGGAAAATACCCAGAACTACATTGTGGATCAATTTCAGAACTTTATGAAGGATGAAGACGATCTTGCTGCAGATTATGATGTGGAACCATATGTAATGAAGAAATACTCAGAGGAGGAGAGGCAGATGATGAAATCTGAAGTGACTGATAATGAGATTAAGGGAGTGATGTTTGCCATGGCAAGGAATAAATCTCCAGGTCCGGTTCACTGCTGAGTTCTACGTGAGGAATTGGGATATAGTTAAAGAAGGAATAAATCAAGGAATTTTTTTAGACATGGGAAGATGCTCAAGGAAGCCAATGTAACCATTATAGCATCAGCCCCAAAGGTGGATAATCCCACGAAAATCACCGATTTCAGACCAATAGCATGTTGCAACACTATATACAAGTGCATTTCAAAGTTTATTGCCGACAGGTTATGGCTACATAGGATCATAAGCAGCAGTCAAGGCGCCTTTGTAAAGGGCAGAAACATCGCTGATAACATCCTGCTGGCCCAGGAAATTATGAGAGCATATCATTTGAAAACCTATCTCCCTCGAATTGCTGTCGAAGTTGATATGCAAAAGGCGTATTGACACACTTGACTGGTCTTTCTTGACTAAAGCCTTACAAGCATTTGATGTACCCCCAAAGATGGTGTCTTGGATCAATGCAGCACTCACATCAGCGTAATTCTCCATTAACATTAATGGGGAATCCATGGATACTTTCCTAGTTCGAGAGGCCTTACACAAGGGGACCCAATGGCGCTTATTTGTTTATCATGGCAATGGAAATTTTCTCTGGCATATCGAGGGATAAGGCAGCACAGCCTGGCTTTAAACATCACTGGAGGTGCAAGAAGGTTCCCCTAAATCATTTCTTTTTTTGCAGATGATATCCTTCCTGTTTCAGAAGGAAATGAGGAGTCTGGTGTTATTAAAAAAGGGATTGATGCTTCTCTCCTTGGTCTGGACTTGGACCAAATCTTAACAAGAGTGAGTACTATGTTGCTGGGGATGATCCTGGGGTGAGTATGAAGGCTGAGACAATATGGGGCTTCAAAAAAGGGGAGTTACCCATTGCAACAAAATCCGCAAATAATTTGCGTATTTTACGAAAAATCTACGGTTTTTTCGTTACCTAAATTGGAACCGTATTTTTCGTAAAATTGGTGTATAATTCGTATTTTTTGTATAATTCACGTATAATTCGGATTTTTCGAAAAATTCGGATAAAATCCGATTTTTTTTAATTGCAACCAACTATCTTGAAATCTTCACCCAAAAAATAAGACTTCTCAAGAACATCGACCCCTCTATTTTCCCGTTTGTAACCCATTTTAATCATCGTACCGTTCTAATACTGAATTTATCATTACGTTTTTTTCTCAATTTTTTTCCGTTCTTTCCGTTTTTCTTCCGTAATTTATATTTACCGAATTAAGCCCGTATCCGAATTTTGCTACTACGGAGTTACCTGCTGGATATCAAGGGTTTCCTATGATAGCAACCAGATTGAGACTCAAGGATGGAAAAGAGTTGATTGATAGGTTACCAAAAGAGCAAAAAGTTGTGCAACTAGATGCCTTTCAGCAGCAGGAAGGCTTCTTTTGGTTAAATCAGTTCTGCTGGCTATTCATGTTTACTGGTGTCGTGTGTTCATTTTGCCAAAGACTGTCCTCACTGAGCTGAACATAATATGTATGAGGTTCTTGTGGAAAGAGCCTAATTTGCAGGCTCGTGGATCAAACGTAGCTTAGAGACCTACAGCAATGGAGCAGGACTCTTATGCTTAAGCACATATGACATCTCATTGTTGATAAGGAAACCTTATGGTCATCATGGGTTAGAACTAATCTGATTGGTGAGCAGAACTTCTGGGCACTTAGGATACCAGCTGGATGCTCATGGAGATGGAGAAAAATACTACAGATGAGAGGACTAGCTCAAGAGCAGATGGAATGGAGAATAGGGGTTGGCCAATCTATAAACTTCTGGTATGACTTCTGGTCTGAGAAAGGCCCCTTGCACCTCTCAGCCCCTAATGCCAGCATTTACAGCAGAATTCCTGAGCAAACTAAGCTTGTTGCCTTCCTATCTGATGATAGCTCAAAGTTTCCAGCTATCGCTAATTCTCTCTTACATGGAGTGCGCATCCCATTAGCAAGGGGTGGACCAGACTAATGCCTATGGAAAGGATCAAGCAATGGAGAATACTCATCATCAAGGGCATGGCAACTGATAAGACCTAGAGGTATCAAGGTGAAATGGCAAGAACTGATATGGGGTAAAGGATATGTGCCAATACATACCTCTATCTCATGGTTAGCAGTGAAGAAAAAGCTTGGTACTCAAGATAGACTAGCTGGAATGGGATTACTGGCACCATCTCTGTGTGTTTTTGTACTAGAGAAATCGAGACACAGGATCACCTATTTTTCTCTTGTGCATTCCTCAGTCCTTTACTGAAAGAATGGGCAAAGAATCGTGGAATCAGTCGTCCTGCAGCAAGTTGTGATGCTAACTTCATGATGATGGCCAATAAGATTAAAGCGAAGAGGTATAAAGCAATATTAACAAGGGTCTTGTTCTGTACCCTTGTGTACACAATCTGGATGACTAGAAATGCAGCCAGCTTCAGGGATGAGAAGCCAACAATTCATGCTATGATGGGCTATATGCAAAGGGTTGCAATGGATGAAGCTTGCTTGATGACAAATATGGCCCTTACAGCTCAGGATAGGAGGATCCAGTTGAGCTGGAGGCTCAACCTGGAATGAAGCATGGATGTCAATCTGATTGCTTGTGTCTTTTGTAAAATGTCATATAAACTTGTAAATTGGCTGTATTTTTGGATTGTAACAGCTAATTGCGTGATATAGGCTGGTCTATACTTGCTTTTTGAATAGGATTATCCTAGATGATTAATCCTTGATACAAG
Source organism: Drosera spatulata (assembly GCA_035668315.1). Lineage (NCBI taxonomy): Eukaryota > Viridiplantae > Streptophyta > Magnoliopsida > Caryophyllales > Droseraceae > Drosera > Drosera spatulata. The sequence goes on from JAOVYX010000508.1 coordinate 6,151, forward strand.
CTTTGAGGTGATTATGTATACACCCGGTATACAGTATCCCCTTAAGTGCTTGGATGTAATTTTTGCTGCTGAATATAATTTAACCTTCGACACCTCAGTGACGAGGTATGTTCATCATCAAATACTTATAATTGCTCATTATACTATCCGATATCTATACACAGAGATCAGATCCATAAGTACACACAATCAAGATCATGATCATCAGCGATCCCTTTGATCCCCTATCTCGATCCACAAAACACTGAAATCGTCACATGAGTTGACACACAATCACTCATAAAATAACAAAATCGAAATTCAGAATCAGTGAGTTTAAGAAAATACCGATCGAGTCGAGTGATAATACTTAGAGTCATTTCCGTCGAGAACTCAAGGATCGGGAAATTGAATTACCGAGCCCAGCGATTTGCGTACACGAATTGGAGCGATGGAGCAGTGGGCATCAGCTTTTCATTTAATTTTTTTATATTTTTTCACCTTTGGTTTTTTTCTTATTTTATCTTTTTTCTTTTTCCTTTTGTTCCACCAATTGGGCTCCTTCTCTTTTCGGTAGGGAGATCTTATTTTGGTTTGGAGATTTTATAGGTGGCAATGCTTGGAGTCTCTTATGATACGACTCTTTATTGGCCTATTTGACTGGGTTTATTGGTTTATTTTTTGAATTGTTCATTTGAATTCATCATTTCATTGTATTTTTCTTTCGATCAAATCATTTTATTGCTTTTTGTCATTGATATAGGCCCTTGCAATTGATTCCGATCAGGTTTCTTGCCAATAACCACGTAGGTAGCTCTCATAAATATACCATGTTATAAGATGTGCCGCTACATTAACATCTTCGAATATCCAAAAGCATATAAAATCTGGAAAAAAAATTAACTAGATTAAGACAATCTTCAATAACTCCCAAGGTCACGCTATTCCTCAACATGTTGACCACGACTTGATTACCACCCTCCACTGCTAACCTTTGGAGTAAATAAAGCTAAGTCTTACCACAAGCCCTCAGAATTTCTCCCCTTGAATGGCAGCCACAGTCGTGGTTCCCTGATTACTAATGGAGGCATCAACATTAATTTTGTTACAACCCTCAGCCGAAGCAGCCTATATATCTCTCCCTTCAGGTGCATGTGAGAGTCGAATTGCAACGAGCCTGGATCTGACCACCCAATACGAAGGCTTAGGGCCCTTGGCCGAATTTCATATAGAATCATAGCAATTTGTCCCATCCTATCCGTATCACGGCCATGAAGAAGAGGCGAGAACCACTCCTTGAAATCCTGAAGAGGAGTATAGTTCAGGTCTTGGAAGGGCCTAGCAATCCAGACATCTTGAGACTTCGGACACGTAACCAAACTATTTAGAATTGACTCAGAATCATAGCCACATAATGCACAACGCCATTCTATTATCATGCCTTTCGTTCGCAGCCTGCCAACCACTAGTAGACAACCAAAGGAAATATGTGATCCTAGGGGCTACGGGAAGACTCCATAATCGAGTCCAGTTTGTGTTTGATGCAGCGATCTCCAATTCAGCCTTAGTTTCTACAAAACGGAAGGAGAAAGCCTAAAGATACGCAGATTTCACGGTAAAAATTTCTTTACCTTCAAGAGCCTAGAACAAAGTGTCTTTCCCGTTTTCTAACCCGATGGGGATTTGCAGGATATGGCTCATAGTTTCAGGGTCGAATAAACTATTTATAACCTCCAGCTTCAGGGTTGAATAGACTATTTATAACCTCAAGCTTTATGAACCAGTGAGAAATCAATATCTTTTCCATTTCATGTCCTTGACATTGTGAACCAATTTTTAGTGTATGAATGTGTTCCATAGATTCATAGAAATCATTTCTACTAAAATGAAGATCAGAATACATCATGTCCAGTACAGTAATGCTCACATCAGCAGATACATCAATGCTAGGTCATACAAAGCACACTATTCACAACCAGCAAGAATAATATTAAGAAAACAAACTTGCGCCAACAGCGGCACTCCAGATGATCTCAACCAATAGCTTTGACTTTCGAGTCTGATTTCTGTGCAGCCTAAAAGCATATTCCTGTGAGACATAACAGATCATTGAAGCATGGATTCTTCTTCTCAAGGTAGCACCCAAAATCTTCCCTCCTTTTAGACTTTCAGGAACCAAGACAGCACATCTCCTTTGGCCTACATTTCATCTTCAGCTTAGAGATTAATCATTGAAGTTAAAGGTAATGAATTAATATAGATTTTGTATATGAATGATTTGGTTGTAATGAAAGGGATAGCTTTAATCATGTTCTCCATTGTTTTAATTACCAAATCAGCTTGAATAATTAAACTAATCATCTATCCTATATTCCATGATAACATGAATACCTAAAATAAATAATTGAATCAATCAAGCAACATATCAAACATGAATTAATAACAAGATAACTTGATCTACTCATTCACATGTGAAAAGATTCTAAATAAACTATAACAAGATATTTTGGTCTATAACTTATTTAGTTGCTACTTCAAATGACCAAAATAGTTTGAATCATTAGCTACATTAATCTATCAATACAGCAAAGTGACAAATTTAGAAGCATTTATAAGTTAACCGTGTTATAGTTAATGTATAAAGTCATTTAGGTGGTCAATCTAAGTGAAATCATGCACCGACTATATATCTTATCAAAGAAAACCACGAGGCATTACCGTTGCTGAGGCTCACACGATCCCAGCAAGGCTTAACGACTAACTAGGTTTAGACATAATAAACAAATAAAAATACCATCAACACTAATCTCCCAATCATTCAATTTACAAAAGTTATAATACAATGTTGTTTCTAATTAACCCAAAATGGAGTGCTAGCTTTACAAACTAAGTGGATTGTACATGCATGCATCCTCGCTTTCTAATTCGTCCCATCGCTATTTATCATACCTGAAAAGAAAAAAAAACAGAAAAAAGAAATACAAGTAATCGTGAGCTAAAAAAGCTCGGTTACGTGTCGTCCCCCCTCTCATGGGTTTTAATGAGAGAAAGAAAAGAAAAGAAATGATCACTTAGATACATATATTCCAGCACAGTGGAATCGGTACATCAACCAAACAGAACAAAAACAGCCGCTTATAAACAAAAAACAGAAATATCAGACAGCTATCAAAACCAGCTGACACGAACCACAACCAACTTCTCTCACCCCCACCAACTCCAAACCAAATAGGCAATCACGACCAACTCATAATGTGACCTGACTCGTCAACAATACTCAAAACATACCAGACACACACTGTACACCTGTAACTTAGGCCAAACATCTTCCCTTCCTTTTTCTTTTCATAACATAGGTCGCCCAGTACCGGGAATCAACCTTTACTAAGGCTCAGGGTCTCCTAAAGTAAGATTCCCATCAAACCAAAACTCTCTCGCTGGATCGCTGCATGCATGTAAGGTGGATACGTGCTCATATCCCCCCTAACCAGTCAAATATACACCATCATGTCTAGTCACAGTGTAACACCACCGACCATGACTCACAACTAACAGACAACGACCAATCAGGCATCTCATAAATGATAAAATATTTAACAATCTCAAACAATATTCCACAGCATTCACTGTACATAGAACTCAGCACCCGGCATATAAAACCCAGTACCTAGCACATAGTCACAACAGACAACACCTAACACCCAGCATATAAAACCCAACATCCCCACGTACCAACTAGCACACAACACATAGAACAATCCTTGCACCTAGCATACATCACATAGCATCATTCAACAACACCAAGTAGTTGTAGTCACATTATTTTACGTAAGTCACGACTCGTGATTACATTGCACAGATTCCAATGTACACAAATATACTCTCAGGTAAAGGTGAGGAAAAAAACCCGTAAACCGAAATACCGAACCGAACCAAACCGAAATATTGGATTCGGTTCGGTTTTTTCGATATTTGACTAATTGGGTATTCGGTTTCAGTTTTTAGCATTAATTCGGTTTCGGTAGTGAATTCCGAAAAATTGGGGTAATTTGGTTAATCGAATTAACCAAAATATAATTTTTTTCCTTATTTTATTTTTTGTTATTCACCTTTATATCTATTTCTATATTGATTTATTTAACAAAAATGTTTATTTAGAATACTAAAAATTCTGTTATTGTCTAGATAATGTATTTATAACTTACTTTTCGATTTTATCTTTTGAAATTCTTTTTTAATATTGTTTTACCATTAAAAAATGTCATTTTTTCAATTCTTTGAAAATTCGGTAAGAAACCGAAACCGAATAGAATTTCGGTTAACCGAAACCAAAATAACCGATATAATTCGGTTCAATTTTGGTTTCTGATTTTGAGAAAATCGAATTAAATTTGATTTTTACCTAATTATCATTCCTTCTCAGGTATACTAGTATGCATCGTCGTGTTTAATAAAACCTACACGTTACATCTATCATCAACTTTAACGGAATCTAAACATTACCGTTAACTTTAATGAGATCTAAACGTTATCTTTTAATGCAAACCTCCGGTGTGTTCCCATTCGTCTGCGCCTTTAAGAATTAATGTGCAACATTTCCAAGACCTAATATAAAATTAAATCGCACGTTAGTAGGTACTTACACTCACAACAATAAACCTTTCATTGAGTGTCACACACTAGTTGTGCATATAAAAATATGCATTATCTTTAAAGCAGTGTACTACTTTGTTCTCTAAAATACACTTTTCTTTTCTTTTCTTTTTTTTTTTTTGGTTTGGGAGCTACCTTCTTATCCATGTTTTCCTTATTTACCCCTTTCCCTATTCTTTCTTTAATTTGCTCACGAGGAAAGGCAGGAAAGCAGCCATATCATCAACAACAACAAAGCTAACTGACAACCAACAGGGAGGTAAATAGAGCCAATCGCTTCATTCCGGCCGAAAACAACTCATCGTACTAGAGACAAGAGCAAGACAAGGGGATTCACGAGGGAATGAATCAAGATTCATGGTGAATCGAGAACGACCACCACGACGTTGGGACACGAAGCAACGTAAAAGGTCGATGATGAGTCTCAAGCTTATCTATCCCACCTCGGTGTTCCGATGTTCGGCTAGACAAAATCATGAAACGAGGAAGAGAGATCGTGGAAGATGCTCACCTTCTAGTCAACTCTGATGTCGACAGCTCTCTAATGGGCGAAATTGCGCCGGCAACGTCGGCCTTCAGTGTCCTGAGAGAGTTTGGTTTGGGGATGGGTTATGCGTACGTGTTGTGTAGGGAATACAAAAGGGGAAAAACAATTCACAATGGACATCCAAAAAGAAATCATTTATCCAAAAAATAAGTTTAATTTTTATTTAAAAAATTATTTTTTATTAAGCGAGTTTTAAACAACAAAAATACACGTCATCAGAAATTATTTCTTTAGAAGAGGATTTATGTAAAATAGAAATTGTCTTGTCAGGAAACGATTTTTGATGACGTGAATTCTATTATTTGAAACCCGTTTTCTGAAGAAGCGATTTCTTCAACAAAAATTAAACTCATTTTCTGAGAAAACGACTTATTTTTCGACGTTGATGAGAAAAAAATGTATGTCAAAAAGCAATGGCGTCACACCTGCCCATGTTTTTTTTTTACCAGATTAATTTTATCCATAAATAGTCCTTTTGCATTCCATTATTTCTAAACTGATTTCATAATCTTGATCAATGAAATACGATGATTAAAAATGTGTTAATTATCATAATAAGATATCATAAGATTTTCGGGATATTACATTCTTCCTTCTTTAGAAAGTTTCGTCCTCGAAATTAATGATAGTTTTCATTAGACAATTATCAATAAATAGATGTGGGTGTCGTTCTCGTATCCGCACCTCGACTTCCCAAGTCACTTCCGCCGTCCAATGATTCACAAAACCATGACTAATGGTATCATTTCATTCGTTGATATATGAATTCTTTCGATGGTCAAGGATCACCAGTGTTAATCCTCATAAGATAAGCATCTACCCTGCTCAACATTGTCATACTGTACTTTCGGCATACTAAGATGTAAAACACATTGTGAATACATCACCAATTATCCAGAAGCGCTAGCCTATACGTTACTTCTCCATCGTTACGAAAATTTCAAATGGTCCAATATGTTTGAACTGAACTCCCCTCATTACACCTCCGTAAATAGAGCAATACTAAACCTTAGTATACTCTAATGGCATTTTCGTACTTTAACTTTTGCTTCAAACGTTGAAGTATTGGATGATATTTTTAAACCTTGATCCAGGACAACAATATAGAAAGAAGCTTAATCTCTCATTGTCATTCTCCTAATGCTGAACTTAACATTAAGTGTATAGGCATTCATTTTCATAAAGCAAAACCTGCAATAATGACCTTATAGTCCCTGTTTAACCCTTAATATATGAAATCATAGAAACATTTAGGACGGAATCTCTTCAACACCCGTCACATGACATGATTATAACATAACCTGTTAGAATGTGAAAGCTCACACAACTTACTCAAACCTGGACAACTCAAGCACTATCCATAGCCCATCTAATTGAATACCTCAATGTCATGTTTGGGTTAATCGCCTTATAATAAAAACAAGAAACCTATTTTCACAATGATTTCTTGCCCAGAAATCCTAACGCATCGAGTCAATCTTCATATAAGGTATTAACACAACGATAAGTCTCAGTCTCGCAACATGGACTTCCTTTTCTTTTTCTTTTCTTTTTTCTTTTACCAAAGCATATAAACCAATTTTTTTTTCTTCAATCCATGAAGACATGACATGATTCACCAAATCAGTAATGCATCCAAATTTTGATGCCAAAATGCACTGCAATTAACTCAGATTCAAGCGTGGGGTAATAGTGGCTCATACCGCTCCTACAGTCCAAAATGTATATGCAATCAACTTCTCGTGTTGGAGAAGTAGGCCTCCAAGTCCTTTGCTTGGATGCATCAATGTAAACTCAGAATCCATCCTTACCATATAGCTGTGTGAGTATAGGAACTACGGTAACATGATTCTCCTTTTTTTTTTTTTTTTTTTTTTGTTAGCTTAGTAAATACAAGCCAAAGCCAATATAGAGGAGTTACAACGAGGTGCAAACAAAAGCAACCTCATACCCCTCAGCAAATAAGATGAAGTAAAAGACAACACACATTATACTCTACTATTATAGGAATAGGGGAATGAATAGTTAGTTTCTGTTATAACAGAAACGTTTTCGCTGGATTAACTTCTTCGAAAGATAAGTGTCGGAATTAACAAAATAATAAAATATTTTAGAGAGAGATTAGAGGGAGAAAAAGAGATTTTCTTCTCTTGAAAACGTATACATAACACCTTATAAATGAGCTCTATTTATAGGACTCAAGGTAATTAATTAACACCTAATTTTCTCACCTAATCAAGGTGATTAGGTCTA
>JAOVYX010000509.1:0-13581 GCA_035668315.1 Drosera spatulata
TATGATTCAACTCTTGTGTTTTAAGTCATGTTCGAGCTAATTGAAATGATTTAGATCTCTTGAGTTAGTTTAACTATTCGAGCTAATTGGAAGTTAGAAGCTAAAGAACGTAGTGAGTTAGGCCAATACTTATTACAAACATTCCACATTAATCATTACACTTTAAATCCATAAACATCAATGATTGATCTAAGTGATTCAAAATGACTCAACCATTATCCCTACATTTCTCTTAACCTAAACAATCCACCTTACTATCTAACTTTATTTTATCTTCTTTTGAGTAATTACTTTATGTTAGTTTAGTTGGACATTTATGATTCCCTGTGGGTTCGATCTTATTTCCACTACTGCATTAATTCTATATTTATAGAGTGAAAGTGAGTGCTTATAAATACTAATTTGACGTGTATACGATACCACGCATCAAATTTTAACAACAGTGGGAGATGAACTAGAAAAAGTAACCACTGTAGAAGATGAACTTTCCATGGTCGCCATGAAAACAGGGGGAAAAAATGGCGTATGTTGATAGCTCTGATACCAAGTTTGAAAGAGGAGAAACTAAAACGAACACAAGAATAACACAAAAGATCTTTTTCACTTCATTGAATCTCTGTTTGAAAAGGGTTACTGCAACGAGACTGATTGACAGTAAGGCTGAGTTCAAGAGAAGGGTCTAGATGAAGACAAAGTTCACGTGTTGTCTTTTGCACAGTGTCAGTGTCCTTTATGCTTTTGCAACAGAAGTCATGGATTTGGCTAGTTGGTTCCAGGAAGATTTGAAAGCGATGTTTCAAGAAAGGATGACTTTAGTGACGGTTACAAATTTAGGATTATATAAATACAGAGATGATGCCCAAGATTTGATAACTTTAGAATGTACTTTGCTCTCAACTGAGAACTCGTGCAGTAAGGCTTCTGCTGGACAGAATTAAAAAGTTGATTGTTGAAGATCTGAACCAGCAATTTGAAAGCGAGGATTAAATAGCACAAGTGTCTGCAAACAACATCAAGAAGCTGTTTCAATTTCTATAGAGGAGAAGAAAAATTCTTGTGTTTGTGTTGTATTTGTCATTTACATATTGTAAGGTGACAGGTTGCTTCTGAGCCTAAAACAATCACACTTAGTGCTATCCTCTTGACATATCACACTGATTGTTAAGGGAAGACTAAGGGATATAGCTATATTTTAGCTATATTGCCTAACCAGTATAAAAATCATTGTGTATTTATATTACTGCTTTCAGTATTTATAATCGTACTGCTAATCTACTTCAACTTAGAATATAACTAAAACGAATCAATATTACTGTAGTAAGGTTGCGCATTACTATAGCAACCTTAGAATCACCCTACTGTTAAGGTAATCTTGATTAGTTTGTAAGTATTTCGAAAGAAGACTATTTACCCCCCTCTAGTCTCTGCAGCAAGCTTATTACGACTTTCAATTGGTATTAGGGCCAACCTTTCTAGGCTTAACAGCTCTTGGAGAGGAACTCTACTATATTCATTGTAAACCAGCAAAGAAGACATGGGATGCCTTAATCCTAAGAAATGATGGCATGGATGAAATTCATGAAAGCAAGCTGAATGTTCACATTCAGCAATATGAGCTCATAAAGATGAATAATATAGAAGCACTTACAGAATTCTTTAACAGATTCAACATTCTCGTCAATACTCTGAGAGACATAGGGGAGAATATTACTCTTGAGTGGGACACCAAGGTTACTACAATAATGGAGTCCAGAAAAATGGACCAAACCACATTGTCTAACCTTTATGGTGTCTTACTGACCTATTGCTTGGAGATTAAGTAGAGGAAGGCCTAAGTGATGGACCAAAACCAGAAGCATATCTCCCTCAAAACTCAAATGAAAAATTCAAAGCATACAGCAAGAGAAAGGACTGTTGTAGACGAGTCTTCTGACTCACAATCAGAAGCCTCCAGTTAGGAGTTGACCATGCTAAGCAAGAGATTCATAAAGTACTTCAAAAACAAGGGTAGGCCGAGCAAGGACACTACTGCACTAAGAGACTCCGAACTCACTTGCTATAACTGCGGTTAGGTAGGTCACTTTCCTGCTCAATGCAAGAAACCTCCAACCAACCCTGTTGCAAAGAAGAAGCTGGAGCAATAACCTCAAAGAAAGCCTTTCAGAAAAGGAAAGGACCTGAATGCAAAAACATGGAGTAATATTGAGTCAAATGATGACGATGCAGTCTCAGAAGCCCCTTCCAGAGCTCAAAAGTCGCTCATGTGCCTCATGGCTCGAAACAGTGAAGAGGTATATGATCTTGATATCGATACCATCCCTAAGAAAGAGATGAAAGAAATCATTCTCGAACTCACTGAGAAAACCTACAACTTGAATAGAAATTTCAAGGTTCCCATGGAGGAGAGAAATAGATTGAAAGATGAGCTTGCAGCAGCCAAGAAAGGACTACTAAATTTAACAAGCTTGAACTCCATTCTCAAAGAGTCGAAGAGGAGCTTAAGGCAGCCTCTGGACTTCTGGAAGTCACTGAAGTAGTGGTTATTAACCTCAAGAAAGAAAACAAAGATCCAAAGTTTCAGTTTGACAAATGGAATGGAGGAACAAGTGAATTCAAAGAAATACACTTTGTTCAAGCCAATAATTCTAGAGCTGGTTTGGGCTCTAGCAGTAAGGTTGAGATTTCTAAAGAGTCTCAACCTATCAAACCCTCTTTTGATAAGGTGATGGGAAAATTATTCCACTAAAATCAAGAAGAAAAAGAAGTCTCCTATTGCCAACCATTCTAGGTACCCTTCTACAAAAGAACAGTAGAAGAGTTTCAACTCTACTGCAAAAAAAAAAAACACAGAAGAGTACTAGGAAGGTTAGGAGAAATGGACCAAGTAGAATATTGTAATTTCAAATTTCCTCAAAACCCCCCTCTTCTACCTGTGTATACTATCCTCCCATAGGAGCATGGAATCAAGCACTGCCATATCAAGTTTGTGGCCAACATTGATTCCATACCCTACTGTACCATGAGAAAGATGGCACTCTACTGCACCATCAATACAGTAGCATGAATCCTTTTGCACCACTAAAAACAAAAGAGTTCGCAAGCCATAACACATAAAGCCAAAGATTGTGTGTCATAAATGTGGCAAAGAAGGTCATAAGACCAATGACAGTACTATCCCACCCAAGAGATAAACTTGGGTGTGAGTACCTAAGACCAAATAAGTATGATGTAAATCTTGGGGACCAAACGATCTAACTAAAATATCTTGCAGCAGCATTATAATCTAACATTGTACCTGGATAGTGGATGCTTAAGGCATATGACTGGATGCAAGGCCTTACTGTTAGACTTTATAGAAGAGGAAGGTCGCCTAGTACTCTTTGATGACAGTAAGGCAAGTTAGACTAAAAGCTATGGAACCCTTGATACAGGTTCGCTGGTCTTTAAACATATTGCTTATAATGAATGGCTTAGTCATAATCTATTGTCCATAAGTCAATTATATGACAAGTGTTATGATATGAACTTCACAAAAAGCATGTGTGAAGTGAGGGATCTCAATTCGAATGATATTAAGCTTATTGGAAGAAGACATGACAATGTTTATGTAGTGGAATTCATGAACTCTTCACCAAATGGCACCACTTGCTTCTACACAAATGAAATAGAAAAGGAACCATGACTTTGGCATAGGAGACTGGCACATTTAAACTTTAAAAATCTATCTGAACTTGCCTCTCAGGATGTAGTAAGAGGCTTACCAAAGGTAAAATTTTGCAAAGATAGGTTATGTGCTTCCTGCCAACATGGGAAGTAAACTAAGGCAAGTTTCAAAAGCATCAATGCTGATCAAACAGTAAGGGTGCTTGAGTTACTGCATATAGACCTATTAGGTCCAGTAGAGGTTGAAAGCCTTAGTAGAAAGAAATATACACTAGTCATTATAGATGACTTGTCTAGGTACACATGGGTCTTCTTTCTACACAAGAAAAGTGAAACATGTGATGTGCTAACTCAAAATCTTAGGCAAATCTCAACTGAAAAAGGTCTAGAGGTTGTTGCAATATGAAGTGATGATGGAACTGAATTCGATCAATATGGTTTCGATCAGTATTACAGTGATCATGTATTAGTCATAACTTTTCTGCACCTAGAACCTCTCAGCAAAACAGGGTCACAGAAAGGAAGAATAGAACCCTAATAGAAGCTGATAAGATAATGCTCCATGACTCTAACTTAGCTAAATGCTATTGGGTTAAGACAGTGAATACAACATGCTATGTTCTAAATAGATGCCTTGCATATAAATTATACAACAAGACTCCATATGAGCTTTATAAGGGAAAGACTCCATCTATAAGTTACTTCCATATTTTTGAATGTAGGTATTTTTTACACATCAATGATAAGGTTAACAATGGAAAATTTGGGTCAAAAGGAGACAATGGACAGAAGATCATCCAGCTGAGTACATAATAGGTGATGCAAATGATCCAGTAAGGACTAGAAGGGCTACTGGTTCATAATGTCTTTCTACATGCTTTATTTCAGAGATAGAACCTAAGAAGATTGAAGAAGCTCATAAGGATTATGACTGGATCAATGCAATGCAAGAGGAACTCAATGAATTTATGAGAAATAAGGTATGGCGTCTAGTTCCCAGACCTAAGAATAATCCTGTTGTGGGATGCAAATGGAATTTTAGGAATAAGAGTGATGAAAATGGAACTATCATCAGAAATAAATCTAAGCTTGTTGCCAAAGGATACTCACAAGAGGAAGGCATTGATTTTGATGAAATCTTTGCTCACGTGGCAAGATTTGAAGCCATAAGATTATTCTTAGCATATGCTGCACATACGGACTTTAAGGTATATCAAATGAATGTTAAATATGCATTTCTGAATGGTAAATTACATAAAGAAGTATATGTAGAACAACCACCTAGGTTTGAGGACTATAAGTATCTTGAATATATCTACAGGCTTGACAAAGCTCTCTATGGATTGAAACAAGCCCCAAGAGCTTGATATGAAACTTTGTCAAGTTTTCTCATTGATCATGGTTTCAATTGAGGAAAAATAGACACAATTCTTTTTATTAAGCACCATAAGGTTCACATCCTACTAGTTCAAATATTTATTGATGATATTATTTTTGAAAGTATAGTTGAGAAATTGTGTGATAGATTTGCTAAGCTCATGAAATCTAAGTTTCAGATGAGTTTTCTGGGTGAACTCAAATATTTCTTGGGTCTTCAAGTACAGCAATGTGACAAAGGTACCTTTATAAACCAATCTAAGTATCTTAAGAATATGATCAAGAAATTTGGTTTAGAAGGTGCCTCGACAATGAAGACTCCAACAAGCTCAACCATCAAAATAAATAAGGATGAGTCTGGGAAGTCGGTAGATCAGAAGCTATACAGGGGCATCATTGGATCACTATTGTACCTTACTGTTAGTAGGCCTGATATCATGTACTCTGTGTGTGTTTGTGCCAGGTATCAATCCAATCCTAAGGAATCACACCTTACTGTATTCAAGAGAGTCATGAGCTATTTCAAAGGAACCCTTGACTTACGGTTGTGGTATCCTAAGGAATCTGGATTAGAACTAATGAGTTTCTCAGATGCTGACTTTGCAGACTACAGAATAGATAGGAAAACTACAAGTGGATCATGTCAGTATCTTGGTTCAAGATTGGTCTCATGGTTCAGCAAGAAACAGTCAACTGTGTCAACCTCTACTGTTGAAGCAGAATGTGTTGCTGCAGAAAGCTGTGTGCACAGCTCGTTTGGATAAAGTCACGACTTCTTGATTATGAGCTAAGTATCCTTAAAACACCTATCTATTGTGACAACACTTCTGCAATTGCCATGCCCGAAAATTCTGTGTTTCATTCTAGGAAAAAACACATAGATATAAGATATCATTTTATAAGAGATCATGAATAGAATGGTAAAGTCAAATTAGAATTTATCCCTAGTGAGAGTCAAGTGGCTGACATTTTCACAAAACCCTTGGATGAATCCAAATTTGTTTATTTTAGAGAGAATCGGGTATGTTAGACCTAAACGCCTAAACTAATCATCCTTGAGAATGAATGCTTCTGTGAGCAAAGACATTACACTACTGCAGAAAGGTTCAAACCTTACTGCAGTAATGCTTGGGAAGTTACCTTATTGTAGCAATGTTTAAACCTTACTGCAGTAAGATACGTAAAACTATGTACTCAATAGTTATGTCATAGCTATGCAGTTTCCCAATGAAAAATTCACAGCCACATACAACTCCCCATATTTTCATGACCCAATACAAAGGGTTACTTTTTCTATAAATAGGGACCCTCACTTCACGATTTACTCTTTACGCTTACATTACTACGATTACTTTCTCTCTCCAAAATCTCGAACTCTCAAATACTCTAAAAACCTCTCAACTTCTTAACACAAAATGGCACCCAAAATTATTGAGTCACAAAAATCCATTGAGTCTAAATCATTTGAAAGCAAATTTCAAATAGGATTTACGTGGCTTTTGAGTCTCTAAACCTTGCTGGTGACAATATCAAGGAAATCGTCAACCTCTTATCATTCGCAGGTTTGGAATTCATTCAGGGGCATAATGGATGGATCTTTTTGGGGACAGTACAGGAATTCTTAGACACTGTAAGGGCATATAAGAACAACGTCACAGAGGATGATGATGGGATTAAGGTATATGATAAGGTTGGAGACAGGGACCTTACAATTGACGCAGAAACATTGGAGCAGGCCTTGAAGGTCTCTAAGGATAGGGACACCTCCGTGGATAAGGAGACTATCCAGGTAGTAAGGCTACACATGTTGGGAGAGGAGAATAAGGATATCCCTCTAAGGACCATGAGGGCTGATAGGAATGTACAATCCCTCCAGTTGAATAGAAATTGATGAACAAAACTTAGAAGTATTAACCATGATTAGTTGGCGTGCTGAGGCTGGGAATTAGTTAGTAATATGCAGTGCAGGTTAGATGCTTAAGAGCAGACAGCCATAGCTTAAGAGCATTATGCAAACTACTACAAAGAATTTAAGCAAGACAGCTAAGACATATGCTTCAGGATCTAGGATCAATCTTATTGACTAGGGCCAACACAACAATGCAGAAAAGGTTGTAGCAATGCTGAGTGCAGACGAAGTTGCAGCAGTGATCGGGTGCAGACAAGGTCTCAACGATACTGAGTATAGACTAAGATGCAGCAAACTGAGTGCAGCAGAGATGGTTGCCTAGGTTGGACAAGGATCAAAGGATTGGTCAAATCGAAGATTTGAGGTATGGAAAAACTATACGAGGATCAGAATGAAGCTGATCTGTCAACATCAATGAAGGGGTCACATGTGTTGCTAACAGACATGCTAACAACATCAGATCAAGTACAGTCACGTGTTCATTCCCTCAGCCTATAAAAGGGGATCAAAGACTCAAGGAACATGGCTGTTGATAAATGATTGAACGTACAAGAACATACGAGAAATCTGAATTGAAAGCTGTTCAAGTGAGTTGAATTGAAGAAACAGGAAGAAAGGAGTTCACTAGTCTACATTTAAGAACAAAGCTACAGTAGAGTCCAATGAAGGATTTGTGAGGTTCTTTGTCTTTAGCAAGTTGTAAACTTGTGAAGGGGTTGTCTTGTAAGCAAAAAACAAGAAGATAGTGAACTCACCTCTTGGATTGACTACACTGGTCACCAAGGGAAGACTGAACTAAGCTCTAGATTATTGGTTGATAACGAGTGTCTGAACCAGTACAAAAATCTTATGTTCTTGTCTTGTATTATTTTATTTTGCATATTAGAACTATTAGAAATAATTTGAACAGCACAAAGAGACAAGCTTTCAAAGCTTAAGTTTCTACAGCAGACACCTTCTGTAGTCTGTAAGGATGAACAGTGTACTCTGATTAAATATTCCGCTGCACTACACTGAAACTATTCACCCCTCCTTCCCTCTAGGTTATACCTGTGGAACTAACAATTGATATTAGAGCCTGACTTTCAAAACTTCACAGTTTTGGAAAGAAAATGTCATTTCTTTTGATTTATTTCTGCAAAGAAGTTACTAACAGTTTATTTTGTGAAGAAAATATGGCTCCTCCAAAGCTACCAAAATGCCCCAACAGTGGAGAGCCATCAGCATGCTCATTTGACAAATTCAATCACCAGAAGCTAAGAATCCTTGTACATCTAGATTCAAAAGATGAAAGAATGCGTGACACATCACAGATGGACCATACATGCCAAAGATTCCAGATCCTGTTGATGTATCCAGCGAAGTGGACAAGCCCAAGTCGCTATAGACAAAAGAGGACTGGGATTTAGTGCTGGTAGACAGAAGGGCAAGAAATCAAATATTCAAAGCTCTTGATGATGATATGTTTGATATAGTGGTTCATACAACCACTGCAAAGGAAGCATTGGATGCTCTGCTATTCAGAAATGAAGGAACAAATGAATTCAGAAAAAACAAAAAGGATGTCCGATGCAGCAGTACGATTGGGTCGCAATGAGATCTGATGAAAATTTGACCAGCTTCTATGAGAGATTCAATGTACTCATCAATAATCTCAAAATTATAGGAAAGACTTTTGACAACAAGGAAGTCAACATGAAGTTCATGAGATCTCTTGGTGAGATATGGGGAACAAAGACCACAACAATAAGGGAGTCCAGGGATCTTGCTAAGATGTCTTTGGCACAGCTATATGATGTGTTGCATACCTAGAAGCTGGAAGTTGAGCACAAAAAACAAATTGATGAGGCTAGAAAGAAAACTCTGGCCTTTAAAGCTCAAGAAAATATTCTTGAGGAAACCAGTGACACCTCATCTGCAAGTGAACAGGCAATATTAGAAGAGCTTGTACTGCTGGGCAAGAAGTTCAGAAAGCTATTCAAGAAGAAAAATCTCAAGAAGGACATCTCAAGCAAGGTCAAAGAAGCAGAGAAGGAGGTCTGCTATAACTGTGGAAAGGCAGGGCACTTTGCTGCACAATGTAGACGACCAACACAGGAATCGTCTACACAGAGAAACAAAAAGGAATATAGCAAAGGGAGCTCTAGAAGGAAAGAAAAAGACAAGGCATATGCTGCTAAAACATGGAGTGAGACAGACTCAGATGGTGAAGAAACAATCTCAAATGCACAGCTCTATCTCATGGTAAGAAGTGATGAAAAGCCAAAGATATTTGATTTCTGTAACTCAGATGCTACTCTAGAGGAATTGAAGGAGGCTCTTCAAGATACCTCTGAAAACTTTATTTCCCTTTCAAGAAAAAATAAAGACAATCTTGAATTGTTTGTAAATCTTAGAGAGAATTACAATCTGGCATATAAAGAGATTGACAGTATATCAAATGACCTAGTAGTGGCTCAAAATGAGCTGAAGAAATTAGATGAGAAGACAAAGCTTCTCAATGCAGTAGTGGAGACACTCACAAAAAGAAATGCTGAGCTACAAGCTCAAATAGACACATGGAATGAAAAGACCCTGGATTTGCAAAAGATGCTAAACATGGATCAATCCTCACATGATCCATTAGGATTAGGATACAAGGACTGGTTGAATGATTTTACATAATCAAAAGTGAACGATAATGTCACAACCAGTAAGAAAGAGGTAAAGCAGACCTCTATAAAAGTCTTACAGAAGGATAAAACCTCACCTGAACAAGGGAAGCAGAGCAGCAAAGTCTATGTTGCTCAATCCAAAAGGATTGAGCCAGTATGCAAAACACCAGTACAAACTGGTGCAAAGCATCACAAAGTGCATACAGCCCGGAACTATAAGATAGATGCTAACAAGTGGTCACATGGACCTCAAGTATGCATCAAATTACTCAGTATGGAACAATACTTCCAATACTGCATGGACAAGACCATATCAGAAGCCCGTCTGCATATGCAGAATGCAACAAACAGAATGGAAAAACACTAGCAGACCACCTAGAGCAATAAGACCAAGGATCTACTGCTATACTTATGGCAGACCTGGTCACAAATCATTCCAATGACTCCACACAAGAAAATTATTCAGGTGTGGGTGCCCAAGACTAACAAGTAAGGACCCATATTTGTGGATACCATGTACAAGGTTTTCAATTCTTTGTTTCAGGAACAACAAGATGAAACATGGTACTTAGATAGTAGGTGCTCAGAACACATGACTGGGAATAAAAGCATATTGAAAAACTACAGGAAAGAAGAAGGACCACTATTCATCTTTGGAGGAGGCAAGGCAGATAAAACTAAAGGTTATGGAACCCTTGGTACAGATTCTTTAATCTTTAGAGATGTGGCTTATGTTAAAGGATTAGAACAAAACTTGCTATCCATCAGTCAATTATGTGACAATGTTTTCGTTACTCATGATTCGTGTCAAGCAAAAGATAAAGCCACCCATGAAGTCAAACTGAGAGAAACTAGAAAAGAAAACATTTATGCGGTAGACTTCAATTCATCCCAGTTGGCACAAACTACATGCTTTTATACTGAAGGTGTTGAAGGTACAAACTGGTTATGGCACAAAAGATTAGCTCACCTAAATTTCAAAACCATAGATAAGTTTTCCTCAGAAAACTTAGTGAGAGGACTTCCTTAAATCAAGTTCAAGAAAGATAAATTATGTAAGTCATGTGAAGAAGGCAAGCAAACTAGAGCAAACTTCAAATCAATAAAGTCATCAAAAACAGCTAGAATCCTTGAACTGCTGCACATGGATCTTTTTGGTCCAATAGAAGTAGAAAGCTTAAATAGAAAGAAGTATACTCTAGTTATAGTGGATGACCACTCAAGATATTCATGGGTAATATTTTTGCATAAAAAGAGTGAAACCTATAGCCTACTGACTAGATTTCTAATACAAATGAAAAATGAAAAAGGTATTGATCCCATCACAATTAGGAGTGATCATGGTACTGAATTTGATCAAATAGGAGTTGATAACTATTATGATGATCATGGTATTAAACACAACTTTTCAGCACCTAGAACACCTCAGCAAAATGGTGTAGCAAAAAAGGAAAAATAGGACACTTAGAGAAGCAGCCAGAATAATGCTTGCTGAAGCAGATTTATCTAAAAGCTTCTGGGTTAAAGCAGTAAATATTGCATGTTATGATCAAAACAGGTGTCTTATACATAAGCTACATAAAAAGACTCCTTAGGAATTATAGAAAGGAAAGACACCAAGTGTCATATAATTTCATGCTTTTGGATGTAACTGCTATATGAATAACAATGATAAATATCATGTAGGAAAATTTGACCCTAAGACAGATGAAGGAATATTTCTAGGATATTCTACAACTAGTAAAGCCTTCAGAGTGTATAACAAGAGAACACAAACAGTTGAAGAGTCAGTCCATGTTTCTTTTGATGAATCTTAAATATCCATCAGTACTGCTAATGTCTTAGATGAGGAATATGCATGCATAGATGATGAACAGGATACAGAAAAGAGATTCGATGTTGCAGAAAAGGATGAGCAGTCTATAGACACAGAAGAGAACAGTGCTATAGCTGAGCCAGAATAACCCACAATACAATAACAACTGGAGCACATCACCATTGATCAAGATAAAAGGAGATGGATTAAGGCACAGACACAAGATGACATCATTGGAGCCAAGGATGCACCAATGCAGACTTGAAGAGCAACAACTAAAGAATGCCTGTCTGTATGTTTCATATCAGAAATGGAGCCAAAGACAGCGAATGAAGCTCTGAGTGATCCAAACTGAATTGATGCCATGCAGGAAGAGCTAAATGAACTTCAAAGGAATGAAGTATGGTATCTAGTGTCCAGACCAAAAAATTATTCGGTTGTTGGCTGCAAATGGGTATTCAGAAATAAGACTGCTGAAATGGAATACATGTTAGAAACTAAGCGAGGCTAGTGGCAAAAGGTTACTCACAGGAAGAAGGGATTGACTTTGATGAAACCTTTGCCCATGTTGCAAGACTGGAAGCAATAAGAATGTTCCTTGCCTATGCTGCATACCAAGGATTCAAACTCTATCAGATGGATGTAAAGAGTGTCTTCCTCAACGAAAACTGCAAGAAGAGGTTTATGTTGAACAGCCTCCTTGATTTGAAGTCTTTGAACATCCAAATCAAGTCTATAGGCTAGACAAAGCATTATATGCCTTAAAACAAGCTACAAGGGCATGGTATGAAACTCTCTCAACTTTTTTGTGTGAAAATAATTTCCAGAGAGGAAAGGTAGATACCACCTTATTTAGTAAGAAACATAAGGAGCATACACTCTTAGTGCAAATTTAAGTGGATGGCATTATATTTGGCTGCATCAATAATAAATTGTGTGAGAGATTTGCTATACCTTATTGAAATCAAAATTTCAAATGAGTTAATTGGATAGCTAAAATATTTTCTAGGACTTCAGGTACAACAGCTAAACAGTGGAATATTCATAAATCAAGCTAAATACCTAAAAATTATTGTCAAGAGATATGGACTAGAAAATACAAGTCATATGAAAACTCCTATGAGCTCAACTGCAAAGATAGATAAAGATGAGAGTGTGAAAGAAATTAACCAAACAATGTATACGGGCGTAATAGGATCGCTTCTGTACCTGACTGCTAGCTGACCAGGCATCCTATATTCAGTCTGTGTATGTGCAAGGTATCAATCTAATCCCAAAGAATCCCATCACAGTGCAGTAAAGAGAATCCTAAGATATCTCAAAGGAACTCTAGATCTGGGTGTATGGTATCCTAGGGAATCAGATTTTACACTAACAGGCTATTCAGATGCAAACTTCGCAGGTTGTAGAGTTGATAGAAAAAGCACCAGTGGAACATGTCAATTTCTTGGTGCAAGATTGATATCGTGGTTCAGCAAGAAGCAGAACACAGTGTCAACCTCTACTGTAGAAGGATAATATATAGCTGCTGGAAGCTGTGCTGCACAAGTGTTATGGATGAGGTCACAGCTTGCAGACTACGGTATGACGTTTCAAAAACACCAATAATTTGTGACAACACGTCTGCAATGACAATTTCAGAAAATCCAGTCTTTCATGCAAGGACCAAGCACATAAATGTCATATATTATTTTATCAGAGATCATATGCAAAAAGGTCATATTAAACTATAATACATTCCAATAGAAAAACAAATTGCAGACTTTTTTTTCAAAGCCTCTAGATGAGAGTAAATTTTTTTAATTCCGAGGAGAGTTGGGTAAGATTAATTTAAATCAGTAAAATGGCCTAAATGCTCTACTCCTCTATTGCGCATGTAGAATGCAGATCGACACTATTTTTACCCTACTGTAGTTCTCTTTTTTGAAAGAAATAATATTTAAACTGATTGGTTAAATTTTCGCAGCAGTCATTTCAATGACTAGAACTAGCAACGACATACATTAGGGTATGTCGGCCAGCCAGTGAGAAAAGACGGCTGCCTTCCCATCGAAGCTACAGCTCTGAGCAATTCTTGCCACAACTCTAATGTAGCCAGCTCAGATCCCTCCAGAAAACGGGTCTGATGGATCGTGCGGCGCCTAATCGCAGCATGACGCTCC
>JAOVYX010000510.1:0-13581 GCA_035668315.1 Drosera spatulata
ATTTTATATATTAAATCACGTCTGATCATTCTCTAATATGTATTAGGTTAAAATACATAATTTATATAACTATTGAGATTTCATAATAAATTTACAAAAACTATTTTTGATCGTCGTTGTACACGTGTCGAAGTTTATATCGACATTGCAAAGTCAAAACGTTGCAACATAAGGGAAACATAGGGAGTATATAATTATAGGTACATTATCAATTCTTAACCAAACATTGCGGTCGAGTGATACCAAAGATCATAACCGTGAAGAAGTGCTTGCTCCGACGAAAATGTTGTTGTTCTGTGTTAGTATCTCTTACGAACATACATAAGTGGAGTAAGCACAACTAGAGTTATGTGTTTTTCATGGGAGTGGGAGTCGAGACATTTACAGACTTGAGAATTTATGTGGGACGGATGAAGTATATGAAGTGAATAAGAACAACAAACCTGGACTAGATACGGAGAATCAAAAGTGCATGAGTGAATATAGCATTCGACATACTAGTAATAGTAGTAATATACAAAGAACCCAGCTGCCACATATATGGAGTAATTGATGTAGGGCTACACCGACTTTAAAGTGTATCCAATAGCATTCTTTTCATGTGTGAAAGATTTCACTGACCTTCTTGTGAGAGTCCCCCATCTATTTCTCCCACACATATAGACCTTAATTGGTAGTATGTGAAAGTATTCATTTTCATGTCTCTAATTCTTTACACAGCTATAAACACTTCTATGGGCTATGCATAAAGATTGCCCAACAACCACATGGACATAAAGATGAGTAGTGTGATCCCAAAAAATAATTACTGTACCACACAAAACGACGAAACGAAGAGGCTGTATTTGGAGCAAAGATGAATGCTGACATATATCAATTCCTGAAAAAGTTTGGCACCGACGTAGATGACAACCACGAAAAGATACCAACTCGATTGATACCTTTAATGACGATCATACTTTGTTCTGAATTTAACGTCCGAGTGACGACGATTGAGATCTTCCTTCAAGGTGGTAGCTAGCATGCATGGGTTGCTAATGGAGATAACCTTTTTCATGGATCCAAAAGTTCCCAAGGGTACACATCCATAAAAAGGTCTTCCCACACAATTGGACACTCCTCAAAGGAAGTCATGACCAATGGGAGCTCACTTGTTGAAAAGGACGTTTTGTCATTTTGCATACTAGGTTGAGCCTCACTCACCATCATATCTGACCCCATCTCATGGTTCTTGTCTTCCTCTTTGTCCTCTAGCAACCTTTTCCATAACTCGCCGTGCTGGTCGGTGATGTCGTTGCCGTTTTCCTGCACCGTAGATGTAACCGTCGTTTGGATAGGTTTCGTAAGGGCCTCGGTCGCTTGTAGCGTTACTATTGACGGGGTTCTTTTGAAGGTCCGAGGACGTGGCTTTATAATTATCGAGGTGGTGGTGGTTGTGATTGTTGATGTGGTCGAGCTTGACAGTTTGAGGTTGTCGTTGATGCCAAAGGTGTTGGAAGAACGACGTGGTTCGTAAGATGACTTCTTTTGAATACGAGTGTTCCAGTAATTCTTGATGTCATTCGCTGTCCTTCCCGGAAGTCTACCGGCTATTAGTGACCACCTATTAAGAAATAAAATAAAAATAAAATAAAAAATGTTAATATGAGTGTGCTAGATAACGACATAAATATCAATACATAATCTTAATTCAAAATACCGTCCCATGTTTTGTCATGATATGTTATTTTATATTAATATCTATATATCAATCGATTCAATTATCATTAAATAATTCAATAATAATTTTATTTTCAATATATTTAATAACCAATATTAATAATTATTAAAAAAACTTTTCATATTTTTTTTTTATAATTTATAGATAGAGCATACAATAGAAGCGGTGGACACTGTTTTTTTCTTTAAGAGAACCAAACAATTTTCCTTTTCAATTGATGTAAAAACTCTGATCAAGAAAAAACCAATGGAGCAAATCAAGGAGAGAGAAGGAAGAGTGAAGAAATTTTACAGGTATAATTTTCTCAAAAAGAGATTGAGAGATGAGAGCATGGTCAGCTTTTCACCCGATGGACCCATAGCTAGAAAGCTTGCCACCGTTTCTTGTTTTTTTGCGGTGGCAACTGTTTATTTATTATTGTCTTATGAATATTATTAATCTTTTATATATATCATGATAAAAAAATATATGTGTAAATTATTGCGAAAAAGGATATCATTGAACATATTCAATTACAAAAAACCAAGAATTTTTGTCAAAAATAAAAAAGTCAAAAGTTTTATATCACATATTATAACTACTTGATATGGTTCATGATATCATACGATTTATTTGATAATTATAATTATTTCAGTAAAAAAAATAGAGTAAATATCATGATAATTTTATAAAGATTATATTATAGAAGATATACATATTCATACTGTTTATCCAAAAAAAAAATTATGATAATATTATCAAATATAAATGAAATATCTAAATAATTTAAAAGTTATTTTAATAATATTATTTCTACATCCATATTATCTCATGCGCATGAATGATATTAAATTAAAAACGATTGACAACTTTTTACATTAGGGTACTTAAAACTTCATTAAGAAAAGGAGAAAAATCATTCATATTTTTCGTCTATTTATATTTTATCCTTTTTATAACAAGGTTAAACGAAAAAGTGTCATGGATTGTATATATTTTAAGAATCTAAAAAATTTTCGATAAAATCAAAATAATTTTTTTAAAAAACCTATGATGATATATACGCAGTTAACAAAATATTGACGATATTAAGATAAATGATCCTATAATTTATGAATAATTAATCACTTATAAGATTAAGATATTTTTCGCGTATCACGCGAATGACATAATAGTATATTCTAAATTCAAAGCATTACCAAGGTATGCCATTCAGGAACATTAAAATCATTCTACATTAATAAATGAATTCTTTTTAGTTATCAAAAAAAGCAAAAACAATTGCTTTGAGAGCATCCTTTGTAATTTTTATGTATACTACACTTTTGCCTTGTTGTCTACCTCAACTACTTACAATAAATTTGGAATTATAAAACATTTTTTGAAATTCATCAATGTCATTTAAAATTATATATTTATTCATTTGGTGAAAAAATCGTGCAAATAATTTAATGAAAAAAAAAGTTATGGCCGTAATTGTGATGAAGATATTTCAACCAAACAAAATCATTTATGAAGACAAAGAGACATGAGAATAAGGAATGAATCATCACTTTGTATGTTTGAATGAAGGAAATTTAACAATGGTGTTTCAAACTCTTACTGTTCCTTGCATTTGACTCGACCATCTTGATATTGTTCAATCGTGTTGTATCATGACCATGCTCAAGGCGTGCAAAATTATACTAAGTGTTTATAAGTAAAAGCTTACTTTGTTTCTTTTGTTTATACCAAACAGTTTAAAAGAATTAACAAATCCTCCCACGCAACGTGGGGATAACACAATAGTATATTATTAATTCGCAGTGCGATACCATGGCATGCCATCAAGAATAGCAATGTAATTACACATATAATAAAAAGAAAAAGAAAAAAGGGTCCGATCTCATTCGCATACTCTCCATTTTCTAAACCTCTCTATCTCCTCCTCTATTGACTCTTCATCTTCTTCTCACTCTTCATCTTCCGCTATCAAGTTTGGAATTTAATGGAGGTATCAATTATTTCTTTGGGTTCATCGTTCAATACAAAGATGACTTTAAAAGGTCACTCATTGTTGTCCTCACTTGTAAGGAAGTTATGGCATGTTTTCTATATGTAATGTTTTTTCAATGTTTTTTCCTTTAGTATTTCTACTTCTTCGAGGATAATCTTCGATGGAACCCCTATATCATATTATCTTCCCTTCATATTTCGATCTTAGTTGTAGAGCGTAAGCGTTGAACTTGTGTTTAGAGATGCTTATTATAATCCATTGTTTGTTAAACCACTGAAGACGAGTTCTATATAACTACAACCAACGTACAACAAGATAAATTAAGCAATCTGGTTGGAGCTACATATCAATCATTCGAGGGCTCGATGCTTGAATCACTTTCATAGATTTGTTTTTTCAGACGTATTAGCAAGTATAGTTGCTTTTGGTATTATTTGTTACATGGTATATATTGATCTATATGTGCACCTTCTATTCTTCTGAATATGTAGCATTACCATTTGAAATACTCACGAATTTGAGTTGTAATCCATCTCATCCCTTTCCCTTATTAGAAACGAAGCTTGATAGGATCATGACGTAATTTCTCAAATAATTATTCATCTTACTCAAAAAACTCTACATCAGAATAAAACAATTTGGAGAAAAATGACATCTGATATTACATTTTCCAGTAATGAAATATTTATTTGGTAAGTATTGAAAATAGTCTCAGTGTTATCCACGTCAGAGATAAAAGTTGCACACATGACACCTCGGCTGGGGATCATCGGTTGTTGCTTTTTGTACCATAAAAGGCTGTATTTGATCCTAACGGCTGGATTTTTAATCCAACGATTCAGGTTTAATAAAAGGATATGGGATTTGTTTTTATGTGATTTTTGTTTTTTATGAAATATTTTATGAATTTATTTTTATATGGGACTTTTTAATTCGATATTTTTTAGGTTTTATTTTTCCAAGGTTTAACTTTCTTGATATGGTTAAAAAAAATTTCCCAGATTTTTTAATATTTTTTTTAATTCGGCGAGGAAGTACAGCACCCGACTGTAGTTTTTGCTGCAGCCGTGTTCATAATAGAATATTTATTTTGTAGTTGTTGTTGTAGGCAATTGTTAAAACTTTTTAATAATGGAAAATTATAATTTAATCTAATACAGTATTTTATTTTTTCCAAAATTTCTCTAATCTTATTTCTTTTACTCTTTCCGTCTCATATAAATTACGATGGATTGATTTGACATAATTAATAATAAAAATGTTGATTTTAGGATGTTTTATACTTATATCCTTGTCAGTAGAAAGAAAGAATTGTGGGTGGATGGAAAGAAAAAATGATGATATAGAAAATGGTGTGATATAAAAGATATTTTAGATATTTGGGTTATCAAAATATGCCATTTTAGAAAACGTAGTACTACTTCCGTCTCAAAATATAACGAACGATTTGATCCATTACATAGATTTATGTATGTTGTAGAATTTTTATGGGATATGATGAAAAAAGAATATTTTTTTAGTGATAGTGGGGTGCAAGCCAGGTTTAGGAGAGACAATGAGAGAAGAGTAGGAAGAAAGTGGTGGGTTTACTATAGAAATGATGATTTATTTTGATTTTTTTATATAAAAAAGATTACTAAATATGATATCTTTGTCATAGTTTAGGATGATATTAATAAAAAACTATAGATTATAATATGAGATGAAAAAAATATAATTTATATAAGATATTTATTTTTATTAATATGTCATAATTTATAGGAACGAACAAGTTGACAAAAAGGACTCCTTCGTATAATCATGAGAATTAGTATCAAAAGTGTGGCCTTGAATTATCATTTCCCCGTTTGTACATGCAGAAAGCATGGCTCTTTATTTCTGTGTACAATGAATATTCTGTTGATGGGTATATGCTTCCTCAAGAAAGTTAACGCTTAATAGAGAAGAGGACGACACATCTCCACGGGAGTGCCCCCCTTGCTCGTCCATGTTAACCCGTTTCGGTTTATCGATATGGTTTTTAATCTTAAAAATCAAAACCAAACAAATTGTTAGTCGGTTTAAAATTGGTTTTTATTAGTTATAACCGGTTAAATATTTTATTGAATAAATTAATTGTTTAATTGGTATGGTTAATCGGTTGATCGGTTCAGTCGATTGATTAGTTAAACGATTGATCGGTTCCATTCAACGGTTTATAGGTTCGGTTAAAGGTTTAAAACCGTCTGTTAATCGATTTTGAACCGAATTAGACAGATTAATTAATTAGTTTTATTTTCAAAACCAAAGACGCATCATTTATCAAATGAATAATGGATTTTTGTTTCGATTCGATTATTGATGTCGGTTTTATTTTAACATCCTTAGCTCGTCTTCAGAGGGTGGTGCTCTGCACATTGATACGTTCCCTAACACGAAAACCTCCTTAACAAGTGGTACATAAATTGATGAACGATGCAAGTTTTGCGTTCGTGCATCTAATGTCACACTGGTTACGATGTCATGCTAAAGAACCAACTCAATCAAAATTTGGAATTGATAATAAAATGCCTAATTTTGCATGTTAGCACATCTGATCATTTTCATAGATCTACAGCTAGTCTCTGCATCCACGACAAGTATAAATATATTCAACTATTATGAGTTTATGGAGATGATAGATATTGAGAATAAATCTATTTTGATTTAACCTACTTTGTTGAAACACATGTAGTTTATAAGATATATTAAGATTTATTTTAAGTTTTGTACGATAATTATTTTACTCCAAAAAAATATTATTATTTGATCAAATATTACATCGGATCTTTTAACGGTGAGAATGAAGAATCTGTTGAATGTTGTTTACTCTAATTTGAACATGAATTATCTTGATTGCTCTTACCTTAAATAGAATGATTAGATCTAAAAATATCCAACCTTAAAAACTATTTAGATAATTATTCAGTTGATAAAAAAATATTTAAATCTAAAAATATCCGACGTTAAAAACTATTTGAATAACTTATTCACTTATTAAACAAAAGAATAAATCTTGACAAAAAAAAATGAAATCTATAAATATCCCAACCTCAACCACTTTCCCTTACTATATATATATATATATATAGTAGATGCGAAAAAGAAAAAGCAATTCCTGATGTAAACAGTATCGAACATGAAGTTTACCGGTTGCCAAGAAGCTTGTGAAGTCGAACAATGAGATCGACTTCATCCGATGTGAAACGTCCTCGCTTTATGTTTGGTCGTAGATAGTTCAACCATCTCAATCTGCAACTCTTTCTACACCTATTTATACCTGCATATGATACAATTTTCGCCGTGATTAGAACTGATGGTTCGTATAATTCAATGTATGATGCAGACTAAAGCAGACAATGCAATAGCATTGCAAGAGAGGCCATGGTAGATAACCAATAATAGTTAGTAGCTCTTAGTGGTTGAGCTAAAGCTTTCAATACTTCAATGTTACGTCAGCATCGAGTTAAAGCTCGCATACTGTGCGTACTTCGATAGATCCTGTTTATATGGTATTATAGAACTCGGAATACTGTATGTTCAGGGGATTGGTGACACTGTTCTCAATTATTTAGTGAGCCTGATAATCAAGACATGTTATGCTACAATCTGTACAGAATAGGCAAACGGCCTTCGATAAAAGCAAAAAGATCCGTTAAGGGTTCTGCGGCTGCAAGCAATGGCGCACTCGTACAGTGAGAGGAAGAGGAAGAATTGGTCATCTCACCTCACATTAAGTAACTAAAGGACAATCTCGGCGTAATACTCTTGCACAGTACATTCCAAAATTAGTACGGACCTCATGCAGCTAATATGTTTTGAATGGGGAGCGCATCGGACACACCTTAATCTGAGATTATTTCTCATATCAGTTTCTTATTGCAAACATGTATTTATCGTCTAAGTATCACGAGCATTCCCTTGATCTACACATACATAGATTTAAATTTATCGAATAGATGATATACACAAAAAATTGTTTTAAATCTCCGAGGTTTCAATAAAAAATCAACCTGCAGTGAGTCGAGCTGGCCAAGATCTTAGGGTGCATTTGTCGTGAGCTCTCAATACCCGATGAGTGTTTTGTATTCTGTACAAGTTGTATACAATATTTACATAAGTACCTGCTCTCTCCGGAACTTGGTGCCAATTTCCCTCCCCATACTTTTCAACACATTCCCTTAGAAACGCGTCTTCTTCTTCAGTCCACGTCCCTTTTCTTACGCCCCTCACTCTGCCTCCATGACAACCGCCGCCAAGACCATCGTCACTGTCACCGCCGCCGCCACCTCTGTCGACTCCTCGTCCCATCACAGCTCCTATGATTAGTAGTGGCGACTATGGATGGAGGTGTTTTCCTAGTGAGTGAGCATGAAGACACTCATCGAGTGAGAAGAAGTGGCTTTATATTTAGTAGTTGTAGTATAAGAGTTAGTAAGTTCTGTAAACTGTACTAGGCTATGATAAACTAGTAGTGAGGGGTTAAAATTGCTTCGAGGAGGAAATGAAACGACGTGCATGGGACAAAAGCCACAAAGTGTATAGCTTAGCATGTTGCAACTTGCAAACAGTAGTCCCTACACTTTATATACTCTCTGATTCCATTTGTCCTCTCTTCATTTTCATTCATCTTCGCCTAGCACGTCTCAAGTCTCAACAACTACCATTCCATGTATATATGCACCGTCCAATGCACTTCGATTATATATGCAAGCTACATCATAAGCGCATGCTATCGGTGTATGCCGAGCAGATGATTCGAGGAGAAATTGTAGTTATACAGATCCTTTGCAAGATGTCAAAACACTGATCTGTTATGCTTTTGTTGATGCTAGCTTCCATCGTCCATACTCTCGGAGCACGAAAGCGTTCTCAACTATCATTGATTTTCCAGAACGTAACTTATACATGAGTTGGTAGATCGGTACGGCATATATATAAGAGCAACCTTCATGAACATAAAGGTCGTGCACGAATCGGGGACTTCAATTACTAGCGCATGGATTTAACAACTACTCATATTATACCTCCTCAATCAGTTGAAGATTTCACAGGGATCTTTAGCTTGATCATTTAGTTGAGGTAAAGCGAGAAGTTTCCGGAGGGTCATGATCATATCAGTCATTTGATCATGGTAGAGATTAATTGTGCATAGAGATGTTTCTTAGTATAAGGGGGATGAATAGGCTTTGCAAGGCTTTTGTTCTTAAACTTCGGAGATTTTCTAGATTTTGGTGACTCTGCTTGAAGTCTTAGTATTACACAAACAAATTAAAGTCTTAGTCTAATTTACCTTCGGGCAGATTAAAGTCTTATTTGCCGGAGCTGATTACATAAGAGAGTATTAGGTGCATCCTCGAAGATATATATCCATTTGTACTCTCCTAAAATTTTGATTGATAGAGAGAGACTAATCATAATAAATATTGACAATCAATCAAAAATAAGGAAGGAGCACTCTGTAACGTCCCATCTTGAGATGGTACGCGTCATCGTCACGATCCATTCTCAAGCTCGAGATTGTATCGAAAGGCTCTTATAATATGATGAACAATATTACAAAAGACTACTAGAAACATTAATTTTTATTACATCACATGACAAAAGTAAAGTTGAACTTATTTACATGACAAACCATAAAAGATGTAATACTAGGTTCACTCGCTACTGGTGGTTTTCCGGTTTCCCATAACTACCTGAAATTATTGGAAATATGGAGAAAATGAGGAAAGACCTCAATAATTATACTATGACATGCAAAAGAGACATGTTTACATCAAAGAGATTTCAGGTACGATAAAGTCGTTATTTAAATAGTGTAACGGAAGCATGTAAAATAACATTCCTAAAATACTAGCTTGCTTATTTCCATAATCAATTCACATGGGAATAAAGAGACTTGACCTTTAAAACATAAAGCAAACATGCGTGCGAGTTCTTGTAACTTGGTATGCTTATCTTGGTTCGGTGCACCTAGGGTCATCATAGACCCACCGACATACGTCATTGATTTTTTGGTCGGGATTTTACTCCCTTGGTTTACTTAACTCGCAAAACAGCTTATCAAAAGCTCTTGTTTAAACTTGACTTGGTAAGCATATATGTTGATGCTTAAAAATATGTCATAGTGTAACATAAAGCATGGCTTTTGCAGGCATAAAAATTTGGTTTTCATGAATCGTTTAGGGTGCTGGTTGAATTACTTAAGCCACGTTTAAAAGCTAACCATACATATAATTATCTTAATTACGCTTGCGTTGTTCTTACCATAAGAGATTATGCCTTCTTAGCTCTGCTGGTCACCGACCCCGTCGTGCTTGCTTAACCCACGTCTTGCCCTTCTTACTTTCTCTCCTTTAGAACTACTTTAGGTGTTTGTTATTTTTTTTTAAACCCTAAACTTGCCCTATTTATAGAGATTTTGGTGCCTGCCTTGTCAAAGGCGTCGACGACGAGGGGAGGACACGTGTGCTTGAGGTGTCACGCCCTCGTTCACGGCTTGAAATGCAATGGACTTGTCACAGGCTTCGATAATGAGAGGACCACACGTGTGGATAAGGTTTTGTTTGTTTAGCTTAGTCATCTTCGGTCATGTGCTACTTGATATTGACGTGCTTCCGACGAATATCGTTGTGCTTGCTTATCTTGATTTTTGACACATGATATTTTCATGAGCGTTTTGACTTGCGTATGCTATTAACATAGAGCGTCTTGGTTATATGAATGTCTTGTTTCATATAAACGACTATCGATAGCAAATACTTATAGATTGCTTGGTTGTTAGACCAGAATCCAAGATCCAGTCATGATTGTAGTTAATCACCTTGTCATTGGTAACAACTGTAAGTGCCAACTCTTTCTCTGGTTCAGCAATACAAGAAGTTGCGAGCTCTTCTCCTTCTATCACCAGGGATACTTGAAAATCCCACTCTTCTTCAGTATTGCCTTTACTCTGACTAGATGAAACAAAATTACCTCTTTCAAACTTCCTCCAACAGTCGCGAGCAAAATGACCCTTCCTTCCGCAGTTGTAGCATTCTTCATTTTGACGTCGTCTTTGTCAGTCGCCTTGAGCTCCCCCTCGATGAGAGCTTCCCTTGGATTACGAATTCTTCTAATGCTGCTTCTTCTGCCAGTTTCCTTGCTAATGCGGTTTTTCTTCTTGAAACCGTTGAGCGTCTTGGTTGGATTTCTTCTCGGGACCTCTCTTTTTGCTAAAGAGTTCTTTGTCTTCTTGTTTGATCTATACTCCAGACATCTGTTTGTCTAGAGTTTCTTGATTTTCCATAATAATCTCCACCTCCGTGAGCGTCGACTGAGTTGCCCATTCATCGGTTGCCATAACAATACCATTAAATTCTGGTCTTAAACCATGAATAATGATCCTCATCGTACGAGGACCATTAGTTGGATTTTCTGGAACCAATTTAGTAATCTCTTCACATAAAACTTTCACTTTAGTGAAGTACTGGCTCATCGTCAAGTCTCGCTGTAAGACTGACATAAGCTCATTCTCCAACTGTTGAAGTCGGGCGTCATTTGTTTTGGCAAAGAAGGTGACTAGAGTGTTCCACACTTCCTTAGGCGTCTTAGCATCCTCAACATCGTCTTAACAGCTTTGACCTTACATTTCTTGAGGTCGTCATCCGGCTCTTTTTGTGATGTTGTGTCAGACCCGTCAACAATCTCCCAAAGATTTTGACCGAGGAAGTAAAACTTGATTCTGATACTTCATGTGCTATAGTTGTCGTTATTTAGCTTCTCGACATTACTGACCAAGCTGGTAACTTCTGCTATGGTAACTCCATAAAATAAATTTTATCCCACGTTAAAAAATATTATTATACCACTGCAGTAAAATTTTATAATTTCAAATAGGAACAATAAAAATATTTTCTGCTAGCAATTTTATTTTTAATAGTCTAGTAAAATTTCTTTACTGAGTTTGGTAAAAATAGTATTTCACCAACTCAACATCTCCGACGTGGCTTTGATATCACTTGTTGTAAATTCGGATCGTCGGAACCAAATTTCTAATAAGAGTAGAATATTACAAACTCGTACACTTTATAAAACAATCACACTCTAAATGTGTTTAGCACTCAATAATTACACAATAATTTTCTTTGAAAACATTCTAACTCTAAGTACAATTTGTATAAGTGCCTAGCACTTATTTTTTTTTTTCTCCCACTTATACTTGTACTATCTTAGCTCTTGTGAGATTTTTTTTTTTTTTTTTTTTTTTGTGTGCGTGTTATTGTAACAATGTGGAATGAGCCTCATAAGTGCACAATGTGGACATAATTTAAACGGCAAGTAGAAACACCAAATATGTTATACATATTGAGAGAGAAGAGGATGGTGGATGGTGGAGCTTCAATAAGCACAAGTAGTTGAGTGCTGAGTCAGCTAAACGACTTGACGTGACGGTGTAAAACCAACCTAAGTCTTAGTGTACCCAGAAAAGCATTTAAGCAATAGA
Source organism: Drosera spatulata (assembly GCA_035668315.1). Taxonomy (NCBI): domain Eukaryota; kingdom Viridiplantae; phylum Streptophyta; class Magnoliopsida; order Caryophyllales; family Droseraceae; genus Drosera; species Drosera spatulata. The sequence goes on from JAOVYX010000510.1 coordinate 12,199, forward strand.
TCAGAAGGTGCTTGACCAGATTAAGCTAGGATCATGTGTTCAACGGTTCAACCACAAAGGAAGCAACTGGAAGACTCATTGGATTATATGCCCATCCTAAACCATGAGCGTAATATAAAAGATGACTAGCGTTTATACATAAGGTGATGCGGGCAATATCTGGAACTATCATAACTGTTTCTACCCTTTGCACTGGCAATCGCTAAGGATCCGACCTCTCTTCGCTCTCTTCAACTCCGATCTAATCCATCCGATGGTGTTTCTAGAATCCCGAATCTGACGATCGAGAATCAAATTCTGATTCCACTTTGGAAACTCGTGATCGAGGACCGAGATGCTTACTGCTCACAATCAGAGGACAATAACGCCGATGTCAATCTCAAGGCATTGCCGCCGGGACATACTGCATGGAGACGGTGGCGAGACGACGGAGGAGAGGAGAGCCAACGATGGAGTGTTTGGAGGAGGGGAGTGGGGGAGGAAGAGGAGAGGGAGAGAGAGAAAGTGGAGAAGTATGGGACTGGTTGAAATTGTATGTTTGGAGGATTATTTTTTCATGTACATTTCTTTCAATATTTGTTGACAAATTTATAGTTTTTGATAATTTACTGACCTTCTTATCATTTTCTACAATGCCTTGATTTTTTTCATTCCCAAACGATAGTTATTTTGTCCAATTTTGCTAAATCGACCATTCGAATCAAAATCATCGCCATTGTATTCTTTCATTATTAAACTCAAATTATACATCAATTTTATCACACACTCAATGATATGAAGTTAACACAGGGGACATGAAAGAAACAAGAAAAATATATTGATGAAATTTAGATTATTATTTCAAGTAAGGATAATTTTGTAATTTTGTGTCTAAAACCTTAAAATTAACTGTTTGACTCATGGCTGTACGTATTATGAAAATATCATATGAATTGGATAATTTTGTAAATATGAAGATTTGATGTTGTTTTTTCTATAATTTTATAAGATTTCAGAAGCTTATATGGAAAAATCTCAAAAAATTAATGTCCAAAGTATAACACTTGAAATGGTTAATATGTGGGTTTATTGATATCGTATGCTAAATACATTATTTAATCATAATAATCAACACATATGTAAAAAGGTGCCATGTCACCTTAAATCAACCAATATGGGTCATCTTCCTTATAAATATATCCTTGTCTCTGCGTTTTCAATGTAATTTAGAAACGTTTTCCTCATCCAAAAACAGAGCAAAATCTTTCAAATCCTACTTCATTGCATTCAAAGTTTTCAATCATGAAGTTTCAAGGAGAGAGTTCAAGATATCGAAAGGTAAGCCCAAAATTCAAAATTTGAAGAGATTCTATTTTGTTATTGGTTTGCAAAGGACACTCGGGG
>JAOVYX010000511.1:0-13580 GCA_035668315.1 Drosera spatulata
AATTTTCGCTTGTTGGTGCAAAGTTCCTTTAAGAATTTAGCATATCTTGAAACTTGTTTAATTGCTTCCAACAAAGGAATATTCACTTCAATTTTCTTAAAAAGTTCAAATATGTCCTTTTCTGATTCTATTTTCTTATCCTTTGTCAATCGATTAAGAAAAGGAGCATTAGAAATAATTTTTGTTTCTTCAGGAGCAGGTATCCTTGTTTCATCTTGTTGTTTAGAGGTTTGAGGAACTTCAAAACTCATTTCATGCTTAACATTAAGCACCTCTGGTTTTTGTTACATGCTTAACATTTCATGATCTAATGACTTCAAAACTCATCAACACATCCCTACTATCGATCTACTCACACATAATCATGGAATAAGACACGGAATTAAACACAACAATCATTCTGATCAGTTTGACAACTAAAGAACAAGAGTGTTACAGTGCATGTAGCGTTCCAAATCAAAGTCCAATGAGTTCCTATGCGTTGCGGATCAAGACTACGTCAATTCCTTCTCCAAAACCCGTCTTTGTTTCGTCTCTCGTCCTCTGGATCGTCTCTGCCTCCCTGAGCATCTCCCCTTCTGTTTCCTGCTTGAAATAACCCTAGGAAGAGTATTTTTAGGCGAGGGATTGCAACCAAATCGATCCGACGGCTGAAACTCAACATTTTGCATCTGGAGTATCGTCGTGGCCGCGACCAGGCCTGTCGCGCCCGCGACACCATTAAAATCTTCAGGAAATACATTCGTCGCGTCCGCGATAGCCATGTGCACGCGACGGCTGGTCGTGCCCGCGACATAGGTGTACAATAAACTAAAATCCTAAATTAAAAATACTAAATGACGTTCAAAAATTCTAAAAACTTACACATGATATCTAAACACACTAATCTAACTAATCGTGGTGAAACATTGCCATAAAAACTGTCGAAGCACGTGCAATGACGATGCCATAAAACAAACGTTTAAAATAAAGAAACAATGTGTGTTTTCATACACATCACATAAAATAACTTCTTAAATTATTTCTTAATCTAACTATTTTCTAATATAACTACTTCTTATATTATTTTCGAATCTAACTATTTCTTAAATTATTTCCTAATTCCTACATTAACTAAGCAAATTAAAAGTATAAAATAAAATTTTTAGGATTATCTTCACTGGGGTTAATCCAAAAACTTTCACAGCAATTTCATCGCCGTAACAACTTCACCGTCGCAGCAACAGTACGTTTGAAAATTTTTTAACTAAAACTTCAAATTTAAAAAATTTCAATATAATAATTTAATATTATATTAAAATTTTAAATATTTGAAATTGATAAAAGAAGAGGGAAGGGAGCCCCTTTTATAGAGAGAAAGGGATGAAAGCAAGACAAAACGGTCGATGTGGGTTTACAATTCTTCTCCTAGACACCTAAAGACGTCGTGCGCCTTCATTGTACCTAAAGCCGTCGTGCGTCTTTTCCTCTATGAAAGGTGCCATGTGTTTTTATTTGGGAATCGTACAGGGCGTCTTCTCTCACTACATTTTAAAAACCGACCTATTTTAATAATTAACTTGTTTGTGAACCTATTTTGATAATTTTATTTATAAAAAGACTCAAAATTATAAAAGACTCTCCCGGAAAAGGTATGGGTGTACAGGGATGCTCTGCCTTTTATTTTCATACCTTTGTTGTCTACTAGTTATACATCTGGTTAACAAAAATAGTCCACTTATAAGTAATGAATAATTCTTCCCTTCAACCATATAATCAGATATTCCACTCAAACATTCCGTGTTCCATTATTCTAAGTATTCTTTTTCTCCCAACAAATTAAGTGGAATCTTTACACCCCAAGCAAGCGGAGCCATATGGAGTTGTCGTATTCTTGAGGTTTTGTTAAAGGGCTGAGAAATGCTTCTTTGCTTTGTTGCGCTATGCCATTCTAGCTTTCTACTAAATGTGTTACGTCAACTTCTTCTACTCACCTTCTGATTTTTCTTTATTCTCATTTTTTGCAAAATAGGCACCCACCATGTTTCCAGATTTTGTCCATTTCCTAAATTGGCTGCTGCTACCCACTATCCTCTTCATTCATTATGTATACTCACTAGACGACACATGGTAGGCCCTAATATTGCCCAACCCAAAAAGATAACGTAATTCTAAATAATACTGTACTCCCTAATGAAAAGTTAACTTGACATAAGCATTTTTTCAAAAAAAAAAAAATTACAATAATTTCTTATATTTATTCCTCCCATAAAAATTATATTGGGATCAAAATTACTCAATTATCTATATTTTTATTTTATATCATATCAATATTGTCTATCATTATTTTTTTCATCCATTCTCTGCCATTCACTTACAAAAAGCAAGGGGATCATTTGCTTTATACTTCCTCCGTCTCATAATTTTTATAAAAATATGCATTTTGAAGTGTTTTGATTTTATTTTTAACGATGTCAGAAGAACCTTAGATTGATTTAGGATTAAAATTTCTAACTTAATCTATCATTAGTATTTCATAATATTTTTATAAAAAATCTAATACGTTCACTAATCCAGTCAAATATTGGGTGCACAAAAGACAGAAATATAAGTGACCTTATCCCGCTTAGCTTAACTTGATGGTGAGCAAATACTGTACACGGAGTAGCAATCTTTTTAATTCCCTTTTCTTTTTGCCCTTTTTGATAATTGAAGCAGTAGATGCTCACAATCGGAACCTGACATACAATTTACAGAGCAAAGTTAGCGGTTCGACTTTTACTGAGCTGTCCATCAAAAAACAATCTTCTTATTGCATCATAGCTGGCTTAAGATTGCCCTATCTCCTCCTCCACCGGGATCGTAAAAAAATTCGTTAAACTCAAGGCTCGATTCATTAAAAACTCGTTCAAATTCGTTCGATTGCTAAACAATCTAAACACTAATAAAATTCTCAGCTTGTTCAACTAAACGAACAAGTTTGAACATAACCCCGTTCAGCTCGGCTCGAGCTCAAGCTCGGCTTGTTAGGCTCGATAAGGGCTTGAGCTCGGATTCGACTCGATAAAACCTTGATAACAACTCGTTATACATATAATAACTTATATATATATATATATTACATATAAGCTATTTATATTTACTAAAAACTTCATAATTCATGATTTTTTTCCTAAATTAAAATAAATCGAGCCTAAACGAACCTTTATCGAGCCCTTAACGAACCGAATCGTAAACGAGATCTAACGATCCCTAAATGAATGAACCTAAACGAGCTCGAATCGAGTCTGAGAAGACCAAACAGCTAAACCAGCTGAGACCGGCTCTGCTCAAGCTCGGCTCGTTCGGCTCGTTTTACATCCCTATTCTTCACGTAGAGAAATCCACACCAAAAAGAGGAAAAAAGAAAATTATCGAATTATAATTTCATTATAACTGGCGTAATATTAATATTATAAAGAGAAGTTTTTTTATAGGTATCTCATTACAATTTCATTCCTAATAGTTAACCCAAAATCAATTACTCCATCCGTTCTAACAGAATTGCAATCTTGTACAGTAATTACATTATTCAACACGTATTTTGAGGAGATTCGTTAGTCGTATTAAAGATACAACAAAATTACGACGACGACCTAGGACTGAAGAACATAATTGTGTTTTGTGTCAATTTTATGTAAAACGATGTTTGATCGTTCCGCACACGATTCGTAACACAAAATTTTTTTTATTACAAATATGCAAAGATTGCAATTCTGTTGGGACGAAAATAGTAAAGGATTACTCTCTCTAAATAAATTAGAAAAAGATCATTCAAGATAATAAGTTTGTTAAAAGTAATAGTTATTTTGAAAATATCGCATGATTGGAATAATATTCTTTGAAAAAATAAACTATATATTTTTTATTTATTATTTTTGTTTGTTTTACACATTTAAAACGTACAGGATTTCAGGGAAATGGAGTATCAACTTATATAAAATCATAATTCTCCACAAATATCATTTTAAATATTTATTTTTAAAAAAATATCATACGCTCAACTTAATTCTTTTTACCCCACACCCGCCCCCACCCCCTTTCTCCCTCCCCGCACGATGTTCCATTGCCGCCGCCCCCGCCTCACCCTCGTGGCCGCACCTCTCCTCTCATCCTCCACCCAACACATCACCCCCTCCCCTCATCTCCCCACCTCCGCCTCCCATCTCCGCCGCCCACCACCACCATCCTCCCGATCCGTGACGACGTCGAGGTGCCGAGTCTCAAGCCTAACGAGCTCCTCGTTCACGCAAGGGTCGTCTCCGTCAATCCGCTCGATCTTAGGGTATGAATTGCATGGTGATGTGGTTTTGTAACTATTGGAATGTTGATTGAAAAGTATTGCTAGATCGTCGAGGTGTTGCGGTTTTTGGTGGCTCTGTATGTGATAGATTGTTGTCTCTATTCTTTGTTGAATAGTTAGTTTTCTGTTAATGGTTGTTTATGAAGAGTGTGGAACGGTGCAGTAGAATGACGGTTCTTACTCGAATGGTAATTTTCTGATGATGTTGATCGCGAGGATGAATACGGTGGAGTGGAATCGGTATTGATATGAAATTAATTCTTGTTTGATCATTCAGGCTATGGATGATGAGTTGTTTTGAAGTATTTGTACCAGCTTGAGTCCTGAAACATTTGAATATGTTGTTAGTCTTGGCTGTTGTAGTGTTTTGGAGAGTTGTTTTGAAGATTATGAAGAGAGTGGTGTAGGATTAGGATTAAGGAAGAGAGATTGAGTTGTTCTTGATTGAGAGTGGAATTGATCTTGATTGGAAGTGATGGTGATATCTTTGTTCGTCTTAGAGTAAACAAATGTTTGAATTTGTATTTAGTCTTGGTCAGTTGATGGTTGTGATTTTTAGAGAGTTAGGTGTGAAGGTTTGTGAAGAGAGTATGGATGCATGAGGATTGAGGAGGAGAGATTGTGGTTTTCTTGATTGTGACTTAGGTGTTTCTGTGGCACAGTTGCTTGATGATTGAGGATGAAATGTTTGAAGCGAATTAGCTATGATTCTGTGTATGAGAAGTGCATTTGTTTGTTCGATGAAGTGGATCCGGTCAGATTCCGATGGACGTAGTATTTGTTCCGGTCAGATTTCAGCGGACGTACTAGTTGCTCTGGTCGATTTTCAACGGACGTATTAACTTTTTCAGAGACGTACTATTTTGTTTTATAACCGTACTACATGAGTTAAGGTGGGGGATGGGGAGAGGGTGGGGTGGTATCTTATGAAAATTTATTAAAGTTAGTGATATCTTTTTGGAATGAAATCTTTCAAGTGATACTTCGCGGACATTTTCTTTATATAAAATATATTTAATTTGAATTTTAGGCGTTTAATGAAATATCAATCAAAATTGGTACAAAAAACAACTATGTTTTGATACCAAGAAAGACGATAGTATTTTTATATATTTAAATAGATATAACTAAAGACAACATATTTTTTAAGATTATGATTAATTGGATTGTTGTCTAGGTCCGTTTTATTATTAAAAGAAAAAAGAAAAAATATGGAGAACGTCTTGTCAGTGTCCAAAGAATTAATGAAGATACGCGAAAAAACCAAAATTTATGAGTGATGATCCAACGCTCCAAAGCTGGTGGATGGACGGTTGGATTCCCCAACATCTTTCCAGCTGCTATCTTTAATATTGGGAGGAAAAGGTGGTGGGGGAATATATAGAATGGAATCAAGGGATTGCATGGTGTATGATACGTTACGTTCTCTTGTCTGTGACGAAAATGATTGATGACTGACAGGGGATCAAAGATAGGGTTTGATGATTCCATGATAAGGTATGGGTGTACAGGGATGCTCTGCCTTTTATTTTCATACCTTTGTTGTCTACTAGTTATACATCTGGTTAACAAAAATAGTCCACTTATAAGTAATGAATAATTCTTCCCTTCAACCATATAATCAGATATTCCACTCAAACATTCCGTGTTCCATTATTCTAAGTATTCTTTTTCTCCCAACAAACTAAGTGGAATCTTTACACCCCAAGCAAGGAGAGCTATGGAGTTGTCATATTCTTGAGGTTTTGTTGAAGGGCTGAGAAATGCTTCTTTGCTTTGTTGCGCTATGCCATTCTAGCTTCCTAATAAATGTGTTACGTCAACTTCTTCTACTCACCTTCTGATTTTTCTTTGTTCTCATTTTTTGCAAACTAGGCACCCACCATGTTTCCAGATTTTGTCCATTTCCTAAATTGGCTGCTGCTACCTACTAACCTCTTCATTCATTATGTATACTCACTAGATGACACATGGTAGGCCCTAATATTGCCCAACCCAAAAAGATAACGTAATTCTAAATAATAGTGTACTCCCTAATGAAAAGTTAACTTGACATAAGCATTTCTTAAAAAAAAAATTACAATAATTTTTAGGCTCGATAAGGGCTTGAGCTCGGCTTGTTAGGCTTGTTAGGCTCGATAAGGGCTTGAGCTCGGGTTCGACTCGGTAAAACCTTGATAACAACTCGTTATATATATAATAACTAATATATATATATATATATTAAATATAAGCTATTTGTATTTACTAAAAACTTCATAATTCATGATTTTTTTCTTAAATTAAAATAAATCGAGCCTAAACGAACCTTTATCGAGCCCTTAACGAGCCGAATCGTAAACGAGCTCTAACGATCCCTAAATGAATGAGCCTAAACAAGTCCTTAACGAGTCTGAGAAGACCAAACAGCTAAACGAGCTGAGGTCGGCTCTGCTCAAGCTCGGGTCGTTCGGTTCGTTTTACTGCTCAAGCTTAAGATTGCCCTATCTCCTCCTCCACCAGGACCGTAAAAAAATTCGTTAAACTCGAGTCTCAACTCGTTAAAAACTCGTTCAATTGTTAAAAAATTTAAACACGAACAAAATTTTCAGTTCGTTTAACTAAACGAACGAGCTTGAGGATAACCCCCGTTCAGCTCGGCTCGAGCTCAAGCTCGGCTTGTTAGGCTCTATAAGGACTTGAGCTCGGATTCGACTCGGTAAAACCTCGATAAGAACTTGTCATATATATAACAATTAAAATATCTATGTATATATTAAATATAAGCTATTTATATTTACTAAAAACTTCATAATTCATGATTTTTTTTCTAAATTAAAATAAACCGAGCCTAAACGAACCTTTATCAAGCCCTTAACGAGCTGAATCGTAAACGAGCCCTAACGATCCCTAAATGAATGAGCCTAAATGAGCCTTTAACGAGGCTGAGAAGACCAAACAGCTAAACGAGCTGAGGTCGGCTCTGCTCAAGCTCGGGTCGTTCGGTTCGTTTTACACCCCTATCCTCCACGTATAGAAATCCACAACGAAAAGAGGAAAAGAAACAATTACCCAATTATAATTTCATTATAGCTAGCGCAATATTAATATTATAAAGAGAATTTTTTATAGGTATCTCATTATAATTTCATTCGTAATACTTAGCCCAAAATCATTTACTCCCTCGGTTCCAACATAATTACAACCTTGTACAGTAACATGCATTTTGAGAATGTTCGTTTGTCGTATTAAAGATACAATAAAATTACGATGACGACCCAGGGCTAAAGAACATAACTGTGTTTCGTGTCAATTTTATGTAAAACGATGTTTGATCGTCGCGCACACAATTCATAACACAAAATTTTTTTATCACATATGCAAAGGTTGCAATTCTGTTGGGACGGAAGTAGTAGAAGATTACTCTCTCTAAATATGATTATTACATTCAAAATCCAATTTCTTAAATCCCTTATTTATAAATCTTCCTCCTCCGACAACGATGACGATGAAGCAATGAGGAAGACGACGAACCGACGTGATGATGACAACGACGATGAACTCATGACGACGAATTGACAACGACAACGACGACGAAAGGAGATAGAAGGTGGAGGGTGAAGGCGACAGCGTGTCGAAGAAGAGAAATGGGAGGATATTAGATAATGAATTACTCACTTCAATTCCTAACAAATAGTAAGAAATAGAAAAGTCGTAGATTTTTAAAAAAATCTTAAGGGTACTCCCGAGAAAAAAAGGTGATATTTATTGAGAGATTTTTTTAAGTGATATTTCTGGTTAATTTTTTTCAATATTTATTATAGTTAATGAGTCATTCCTTATAATACCAACTGTTTTAGCAGTAAAACTCATTTATGTTTTTATTTTTATTCCATCCTTCGCATAAAGTTTATAATGTTTTTTTCTCATTTTATTATTGAACATGTAATTTGAGAAGTTTCGTTTACTAATCCTCTAAACGACACGATTTAATTAATTTAATTTTGATCAATGCTTATAATTAATAATATTTATTATCATTAATATTTAATGATAATTTCTTAAAAAATACTAACATTTGATAGCCCCCGGCTAAAAAAAAAAAACATTCATTTGGGGACAAAGATAATACTAGGCATCCGAGTGGTGACTACAAGCCAACAACTGTTGAACAAACCATCACATGTGTTCTACTTTATGCGTTAAAAATGCCCACATATAGGCCCAAAATAGCATCCCACGTGAGGAATATGCATAGAAACTTGTATTGGTTTTAGGAGTAAATCAAATACATTACACTTACTTGATGATATTAGATTTCTTTTCTTTCGCTAAAGATCTATGATATTCTATGGATGGTGTATCTTGTGTTGTTTCATAGATAAATATAGAGAGGCCATTAATTTCATGTCACGCTACCTTGTCTTGTGTTACTGCTCATGCATATATGCTACCATGCTATGCCAAAAGTATCATTTCCACCTCATACGAATTCACCAAAACATGCAATATTTTTTTTTTTTGAGATAATTAAGAAGTCTCCAGAGAATTACAAAAAATCATCTAAAGATACATAAACACAATAATCCATTTGCAAAGATAAAATAATACACAAATAACATGCAATGCCAACATAACACATCGACAACACGTTGAAACACCTCGTCTAATCACCCGAAATACCTCGAAACAACTCGACAACATCTCTAAAAATCGGAACATTTGGGCAACACCTCGGCAACATATATGTTTTTCTTTTCTTGTTCTATGGTCAATGTTGGGGAAGACATAGCATGCAAAATTCAACGCTGCAGAGAGGCCAACATGCTACTTCATTAAGTTTAGGGACCCAAATTTTTAATAAACCATGTGTTCTTGCCCCATTCATTGACAAAAACATACCTACGTATTTCAATCAAATACAAATTGTGATGAACACGAAATATATTAAATCTTATCTATATTATATATTTATAATTAATAAATTTTGTTTTTGATGTTTTTAAAAGATATTGAATCTCTGATCAACTTTATTTGAGGAGTTAATTTATCAATGAACTAACCCTTAACCGAAAATGATTTGCGGAAAAACCCTAACCAAGGATCGACAATCAACTTTCGACATGATTAGTATCTTGTATAAACTATACTCACGTCTCAATCACCAAGATGGCATCTAGAATACACTTGAAACCCCACCCCTAAATCACCAATGCGGGTCTGCTATGAATTCGCAACTCATATCAGAAACTGAGAGCTCACTATAAATACATATATATTATTTTTGTTTTATAATTATTATGGTATTTTTTTTATATATTATTCAATATTTAATTTGAAGAGTTTCGTTATTCATATAAACGGTTCGATTGAATTTTTTATTGGTCTACATTATAATATATAACGTTTATCCATGTTTGATCAAAATAATGTAATCTTTTTGGAACGGAGGGAATATCATTTTGAACTATTCCATCCATAATTATTAAATTTAGAGTTGTAGCCTTAGAGTTTTGATCCTAATTAACCACTCCACATAAACGTAAATTTCACTTTTTTCTAATTCATCGTTCGTGACATATATACATTGGCACAGCACATAGGATGAAGTACATCAAGGGCACAGTACCAAGTGGGTGAAGATAAAAAATAGTCCCTCCTTTAAGGGACAATAAGAGGATCATTATTAGGGTTTGCAATGTAAAACCTTAGCTTGAAATGATCTTATAAAATGAGAAAAACATATACTCCACGCGAATATGTATAGCAAAATCATCGATATATCCTAACATTATAAAGATTCAATGATTTCAATCTTTCAATCAATATGTATTTGATTAAACTATTTTCATAATAAATCAGAGCATTCTGAATCCCAACCCTCGCACACCCACTGCTGCAGGACATGACAACACATTATCTCATCTAATTATTTACAATTGATAATCAATATTATCTCAACTCCTTGTTTGTCCCCTCCCACATAGCTAGCTTCTTGAATGCTTCAAAGCAAGCAGGTAGAACTGTACGTCAGATAAGGGAAAAATATGTGCTAGTGGACCCATTACACTCCCAGTGAATAGTGATGATCTTTGGTTGATTTTTGTTGGTTGTCATGATATCATGAATCATGATATTGTCATAGAGAAGATTAAATAATCACTCAGTAGAGATCGGACGGTGGTCAGTCACGATCATGATAAGATATCTGCAGTGCAGGCTATGGGATCCCATATACTATCTCTCACGTGTGTGATAGTAGTAGTAGATTAGTACCCTTGTTTACAGGTTTGTTAAAGAAATTTCAGTAACCGGAGTAGTACATGAGGTGTTCGGAGCAATGAGATATAGACCTACATCAGATATATGAGGAAAACATTATAAGTATAGACATAATCTTTGTGTTAAGATATACATTAATGTATATTCTATAATTAATTTAGATTTTTGATAATGTTGATTTCTTGACAATGTTAGAAAATCAAAAGAATTTTGTAATAATCATTGTGTTACAACCTATATTCAATAAAAATAAAATTTTGTATATCCTTCCTATGTCTTGTAGATGATGCAAATATGAAATTTACGATGGATTGAATCAGACTCAACATGAAAAATGACCGTGCATAAGTTTCACCTTAATCTAATCCAACATAAACCTTCTTTTTCAGGTTTGGCAAGCAGATTGTTGAAAGTGGCCAACAAAACTGGAGTGGAAAGAATCGATATCAGAGGAAGATCCGATCATGGTTAGTAAATTTTTGAGTAGTAAAGTACAGTACTGGGTTTTTGGTTACAGTGGAGTACGTGTTTGTCGGCTTTCAAAGTTGTTAGGATAAAAAGTACTCCTAGAGGTGATCATTCAGGATTCAAGAGTACAACCACAAAACAGAATGGCAGAGTCCCCAGCCAGCTAGAAAGTGAGTGTTAACTTGAACAAAGAGTATACTATTTCGTCCGCAATTACAACATTTTTTTTATTTGGTTATTCTAATTTATTTATTCTTATTTTTTTAAATGAATTTTTAAAATAAATCAATCATGTTATGGTATAATATATTCATTATTTTCTCACTCAACTGTTACAGCAAATTTTATTATAACAACAACAAATCAAGTCTTTATCTCATCAAGCGGGGTTGACTAACAGTAAACTTTACTATCTCTAAAATTTTCTTTTTCAATAAATTCCAAAAAATTCAAAATAAATAAAATTCGATATCGGATTAAATGACTGTAATTAAATTGGGACAGAAGGAGTAGTGCTTCCATATATTGTCATTAATTACTTGCTCCATTTGCAAATGGTGTCCTGCTTTTTTGTGAAAGGGATCTTAATTCTGCAGCTCTCCTTAAGAAAGGTTTAGACCTTTTTTCTGACATGTCAGGTCTGATTCCCAATGTCAGTAAGAGTGAGATCTTTATTTTTCAAGCAATGAGGCTCAGGACAAGGATCTTATAGCTCACTTATAGGGCTTCATACCTGGTACACTTCCTGAAATATCTGGGGGTCCCCTTGATTGCTGGAAGGCTAAAAGCTGTGGGTCGTAATGTGCTAACAAATGCCTCTCTTATGCTGAAAGGCTAACCTTGCCAGAATCTATCCTTGGATCAATGCAGGTATATCAGTCCTCTGTTGTTATCGTGCCAAAACCTGTACTCAAAGGGTTGCAGAGAGTATGTAGATCTTTCCTTTGGAAGAGTAACGCCTTAGGAAAAAGTGGTGATAAGGTGACATGGGACGAGGTGTGTAGGCCTATGAAAGAAGATGGTTCGGGGATTAGATCTCATGTTGTGGAATTTTAGCAGTGATGAAACACATCTGAAATTTGTTGACTGATAGATGATCACTGTGGTCTACATTGACTCATGCCAATTTCTTAGGTAGGGATAATTTCTGGGAGGTGAAAATCCCAACTAGTTGCACTTGGAAATGAAGGACGGTGCTGTAGTTAAGGCTACTCTTGGAAGAGAAACTGAGATGGAAGATAGGGAATAGAATGACCATTAACCTATGGTTTGATAGATGATGCAGTTCGTCCCCATTGCACTTACACCATGATGGCAGACTCTATAATGAATTCAAGAAGGAGACTAAGCTGGGTGTTCTTATTCAGAATGGAATGTGAAACGTATCATGGTCGTCCTTGTCTGGTGTACTCAATGAGATCCAATTGCCTAATGTTTATGGTGGTGAGGATGCTTGCTGTTGGGATTGCTGTTGGGAGCCTGACACTACAAAAAAAATGGCTCACGGGCGACTAACAAAAAAAATTAGTCGCCCTTTTTGCGACTAAATTTTTTGTTTTGGTCGCCAATACAAATGCCTCAATTTTAAAAAAAAACCTGCTGGAAATTAGCGACTAATATGGATTTTAGTCGCAAAATTGGCGACTAATTTTAGTTTTAGTCGCGAACTTTGCGACCAATTTTGTTTTTAGTCGCCAAAAATCCTGTCACCAATTTTGTTTTTTATAAGTTCTGTAAACCATTGGCGACCAAGTTAATTTTTAGTCGCCAAATTGGCGACCAAGTTAATTTTTAGTCGCCAAATTGGCGACCAAGTTAATTTTTAGTCGCCATGTTAGGTTAGAAACTCATTCAGCGTACAGGCTCCTCACTCATCACTTCCTCTCAGGTTTCTCAGCGTACAGGCTCCTCTCACTCAATTCTCCCTAAACCTAAACTCACGAAGCGGCCTCTACACTAGCAGTCAACTCCGGGCATCTCAAATCCGGGCATCTCAATTTGGTCGTTGTTGGATCGTCTTGAGCTGGACATTGCCTCGGTATGTGTTGTTTTAGTCGAATTGGGTGCAAACTGTTTTGGGTTTTAGGTTCAAAATCTCGCATCGATTTTAGGTTTTAGGTTTAGGGTTTTCATATCTTCTGCTTTGTGGGTTCGGTTTCTGCATTGCATGAGCCGATTGATAACACATCTGTTTGAAATGATGATTTCTGATTGGAAGTTTTAGGTTTTGTTTGGAAGTTTCTGCATCGGGTTTGAGATGATTTCTGATTGCAATGATGATTTCTGCATCGGGATACCAAGTGTCTGTATATTGTGCTGTGGTAATTGCTGATTCCCTGCTGTTTCGGTGGTGTTGATTCCTTACTGATTGCCGATTCTTGTGGATCTTGTATATTTATTTGGGAAGAAATCTTGCTGATTGCCGTCCTTGCTGATTCCCTGCTGTTTCTGTTATGCTTTGAGGCTGGTTTATTTCTCAATGTATGCCAAATGAGACCTACACCTTAGAGCAATAAGTCAAAAAATCTTG